>PVKP010034807.1:0-23882 GCA_004027715.1 Plecturocebus donacophilus | reverse complement strand
TTCTTTCAAGGTTCTTAGTTTCTTTGCATTGGGTTAGAACATGTTCTTTTAGCTCACAGAAGTTTCTTATTATCCACCTTCTGAAGCCTGATTCTGTGAGTTCATCACACTCATCCTCCATCAGACCTTGTTCTCTTGCTGATGAGGAGCTGCGATCCCCTGTAGGAGGAGAGGCATTCTGATTTCGGGTGTTCTCAGCTTTTTTGCACTGGTTTCTTCCCATTTTTGTGGATTTATCCACCTGTCGTCTTTGTAATTGCCGACTTTCAGATTGGGTCTCTGAGCGGACGTCCGGCTTGTTGGTGATGAAGTTTTTTCTGTTTCTTAGTTTTCCTTCAGTGGACGCCCCTTCCCCACAGAGCTGGGCCTTCCCGGGTTCAGCTGTGCTTGCTCTCAGTCCTCAGCGCTTCCAATTGCTGTTCTCCTTGTGGGGATGGGACCAGCGGAGCCCGACTAAAAGGGCACCCAGTCCCGTATACTCCACACCAAGAAGCGCTGCGCCAGCCAAAAGAGTCGCGCTGGCGACCCGTGAGGCTCCTTTGCAGGGAATCTCCCAGTTTGTGGGCATCAAAAATTCGTCTGCAATTGCAGCATCCACTCGCTCTCTGTGCTTTCACTGGGAGCTACAATCCTGAGCTGCTGCTATGTGGCCATCTTGGATCTGTCTCCGCCCGGTGATGAAGTTTTTCTGTTTCTTAGTTTTCCTTTGGCGGACGCCCCTTCCCCACAGAGCCGGACCTTCCCGGGTTTGCTGTGTTTGCTGTGAAACTCAGTCCTCAGCGCTTCAAATTGCTGTTTTCCTTGTGGGGATGGGACCAGCCGAGGCTGTCCGTCCCGTATACTCCGCACCGGGAAGTGCCACGCTGGGGCACCGGCAAAACAGCCACGCTGGCCAAGAGAGTCGCGCTGGCGACCCGTGTGGCTCCTCTACAGGGAATCTCCCCGTCTGTGGGCAACAAAAATTCATCGGAAAGTGCGGCGTCCACTCGTTCTCTGTGCTTTCACTGGGAGCTACATTCCTGAGCTGTTGCTAATCGGCCATCTTGGATCTCTCCCACATTTCCCATATTTTTCAAACATTTAGGTTGTTTCTAATTCTGTACTGTCAAAACTAACTGTATATCAAAGACTATTTTTGAATAAATATTTCTGCCCACATGTTAGTTTCCTTAGGCTGTGTTTCTATCAGGAGCTATGTTTTTTCACTTATCTATGTGGATTTTAAGGGACTAGTAGAAATAAGCCGCATTCTGTGGGGGCAGAGAGGGAAAGGCATGTGCCCGATGGAATTGTGAGATAGTGTGTCTGTGCCGGGAACTGTCTGCAGTTCTGCATGAGGAGAGTGCAGCATCCTTTAGAGCCTTGAATGGGGATGAGTCTTGAAAGGAGGTGCCTTTCCTGGGTGCCTTACATATTCTGCTAAGGAATTTCCTAAGGTAACAGGAGCCACTGAAGAATGTGAAAAAGGGCATTATTAACTGCGTGGCTCTGGGCAATTCATTTCACCAGGATGAACCTGGGTCTCCACCTGTCTTCTGGGGTGAGGGAAAAGACTGAATCAGCTAGTGAACATGAAGGTGTCCAGCTCGGCAAGCAGCAGCTTCTGGAGGGGAGATCCCCACCTCCTCTGTGTGATCTCCCACTCTGTGGAGGGGCCATTTTAAGGAAGCCAAGCAGGGCTTTTCTGTCGCCCAGGGTTTCTAGTGTGTGTGATTTGTGAATGCCTTTGAGCAGACTTCTCTTTAGGGGACTGGAAGGACTCCACCGGGGCTGTGCTTGCTGTGCTGACATACCTCCTCTTAGAGCTGCAGAAGCTGAAGGACTGCAGCTTTTTAATTTTTATTTTTAAACATAGGAGAGCTCTTAGACTAGGGTTGAAAACCACCTGTCTTCTATAGGTGAGCTGCAAATTCTAACACTTAGAATCTATCAAATATTTACTGAGTACCTACTAATTCCCTGCATGTTATGGGTCCAGGAGATATGTTAATGACTGAGACAGACAAATTTCTGCACTCACAGGCCTTACATTATAGTGAAAAATGATGCAGGCAAGCTCCAAAATGGGGCTTAGCCCACTGGGTTCTTGGCTTTTCCCAGGAAATTCAAGGGCAAGCCAAAGGTAGAAGAAAACAGCTTTAGCGAAGAGGCGGTATTATAGCTGCATGACTGTTCCTGCAGAGCAGGGCTACCCCGTAGGCAGAGAGCAGTAGCTCAGGGTAGTTTTGCAGTCATATTTATATAACCCACTTTTAATTGCATACAGATTAAGGGGTGGTTTATGCAGAAATTTCTAGCGGAAACAGTAGTAACTTTTAGGTCATTGGGTCATTGCCATGGAAAGGAGTGATAACTGCCTGGGTGTTGCCATGGCAATGGTAAATTGACATGACACACTAATGGGTATGTGTGATTGAAAGTTGCTTTTGCCCAAGCCTTGTTTTAGCTAGTCCTCGATCTGGTCTGGTGTCTGAGCTCCGCCTCTGGTGTCAGGTCCCACCTCCTACCTCAGGAAGGCAAATAAAATAGAAATGGAGGGAAAATGAAACTAATACAAAAATTTGATAAGTTTGTAATGAGTGCCATCATGGGAAATCAAGAATCTGAGTACGAGAATTGAAGGGACCCATTTTAGGAAGGAAATCAGGAAAGGCTGTTCTGAGAAGGGGATACTTAAACCCAGACTTAGAGGAGGGAGAGAAACTATGGTTGCAAATAAAGGAGGGGTGGGAGGAAATATTCCAAGGGGAGGGAAGAGCCCATGCAAAGACCCAGAGAAGGGGAGAAGCTGGGTCTGATAGAGGAATTGAAAAACCACCAGTGTGTCTGAAGCAAGGCAGGTGTGGCTTGGGATGAGGATGAGAGGCAGTACGACTAAGCTACAGGGATCTGGTCAACACTTTTTGTTGGCAACGGAAAAAATAAAACAACTATGTAACATAGTGGTTAAGGTGCAGGCTCTGGAGTTTCAGACAGGCTTGGGAGCAAATTCCATTTTCTCTGCCACTCATTAGCTGTATGATCTTGGACACGTCCTTTTCCAAGGAGGAGGCAACTTACTCTGCACCTTCAGTGAAGTGATCAGGCGGAATGGAACACCAGCTTGTCTGAACCCCAGTGTTTGGCACTGGGGGAGAATTCTGCAAGACATGATTGCCCATCATGGGCTGTGGTCTGCCAGTCTGATAAGCTGCATTTCCCCTTTCTTTGTTAAAACTTGAGAGCAAGTGGTGTTCCAGGCAAAAATTCAGATGCTGTGTCAAAAGGCAACAGTTACTGAAGGCACAGATACTCTTTGTTTATTGATGATACTAGAATCTGGGTGGGGAGGGCTCAGACCCACAGAAATTGGACTCTGGGACCCCAGTGACTCAAACCCCTTGTGAAATGCTGGCTGCTTGGTATGAACTGATGCCTCAACAGTAGTAGCAGCAGCTAGCTCTGGAGTTTCTGGGCAGTCCTGTTGGCTGGAAGCTGGGGAGGCTGCTGTAAGGCTGTCTGGAAAATATTTAAAATGGACAATTTACTGGGAAAGGGTGTGTCCTTGCTTTGTAGCTAATGCTGTGGGGACCCTCTGGTGGCCACAGTGGGAGTAGCTCAGCAGTGGGGTTTGATTTCTCTTGAGGGACCCAGGCAGGAAGCCTTGGCTGGAAAGCAGAGGACTGAATGTGGGGCTGGACAGATTACCCAGTTGGCTTGAGATGGAGGCTGTGATTTAGGTTGACACCCCACCCCATTTTCTCTTGCTTTTGGTAGCATTTGTCTGGGCTTGAGCGGTGAGAAGAGTAACGCTCTGTGTACAAGATGTCAAAAAGAAAAAAAAAGATGAAAATAGAGATTTTAAGTTGAATTAGTGTCTGGTACCATATGGAGCAAAACCTCAGTTTGGCCTAGGATTCCACCAGTTTTATTGGCTGACTTTTAAGTAAATTCATCCTAACAGTTTTGAGCACAGATATTCTGAAAGCCAAAGTGGTTAGCTGTTGGAGGATGTACTGGCTGGTGATTAGTGGGGCATCTGCGAGGTCTGTGTTGGTCTTGTGATGTAAGAACACAAATGTACTCCATGTCTTCTTATTAAAAATTAACACAATAATTTTATATTCTACAAAGTTCTGTCTCATATGTTATCTGTTTCTTATGATCACCCCAAGAAATATTTTAGGTTGATTAGTGCTATGATGATAGTAATAATTTATGGTGGTTTACATATGTTATCTGTAATTCTGACCAAAGTTTTGTAAAATAGATACCCAGTCTGTTTTCAGATGTGGAAAGGAAGCTCAGAGAGGCTACATAACTTCTCTAAGGGCACTGATATAGCCCTGTTGGAACCCAGATAAGCTTAGTCTCAAAGCCTCCCCTCTCGCCAACGGTTTTATTGGTTGACTTTTAGGTAAATTCATTCTACTCTCCCTTACTCTTGGCAGAGCCACAGCGATGACAGCTGCTTGGGAACATAACCAAAATCCGGGCAGGAACATGAGAAGTGTTCACAACTAGCACTACGGTGAGGTAGCATGTGTGGCCAGTGCTACCCAGGAGACTTCAGAGCAGCAGGCTCCCTCTTCGCTGGATCCTTAAGAATAACTTCACGGGTGACGTAGGATTTGAGGTGAACTTTGCAGGTGGGGCCAGATTTGACAGGCAATGACTGAGTGCGTGGGACAGGGCTGAGAGAAGAGCAGTGTGGGGGAGGAGTAACGTGAGGGAAGATGCTGAGGGGAGTGTGCACAGAACACATTGGAGGAACAGCAGGAGTGGCTAGAAAAAGGGATTGGGTGAGGGATGAGGGCTAGATTATTGATGCTTTTGAATTCCAGGCTAAAAACTTAAATGGTAGACACAGTGAAATCACAGAGGGAGGAACCATGGCCAGCTGTGGAGTAGGGAGCAGCTGTGATGAGAGAATGGGTGGAGCTGGGAGAAAATGAGGGGCAGGAGATCCACAGTGGAATGATGGTGGTGAGGGTGGATGGGAAGGTATGGATTTGAGAGAAAGAACAGGAAGAATTGCAGGCTGCTGTTGCTGCGCTCTTGGCCATAGGGAGAGGAAGGAGCAGAACTGCCTAGAAGTTTCCAGACCTGCACACCTTGTACTCTGGTGCCTGCCCATTGCAGGGAGGAGCACTGGTTTGGGAAGGAAGTGCTAACTGAGCTGCTGAGCTGCTGTTGGGGTTTCTTAGGTGAAAAACAACTTACTTTGTCATTAGTCTTGAATCGTTTGTCCCACCTCTGACATGGTGACCTGCAAGGAAGCGTGTGTAGACACTGGTTCTCTGTTGTCAGTTCATAGATAACTCTTTCCTGGGGAACACTATGGCTCCCAGCACAGCTCACAGTCAGGCTGGAACTCTGGCGGGCTACCTGGCAACAGCATATAGTCTTCCCCAGCCAGGCTCAGCCATCTAGTGGTGAGTGCATTAGACTGGGAGTCTGTCATTTGGCTGTAGCTGCTGGGCTGGGTGCTGCAGGGAATGCACAGATGAAGGCTGTGTGGTCTTTGCATTTGAGGAATTCACATTCCAGGCGAGGAGACAGGTGGTGATGGAAGGCAGTGAAAGGAGGCCAGAAGGTAGATGTACTGGCTGGGGACAGATTGTAGAACCAGACAGCTGCTAGGTTTTGGCGAGATATGATTTCCATCATGAAGCCTCCCCGACCTCACCTAGACTGGGGTTGGGTTTTGATCCGTCAGCCTCTCGTGGCCCTCATCATAGAATAGGGAAATTGCCTATCTGCTCATTTGTCTCCCTTGATACCTGTCCCTTCCTTGGGGAGAGATTTCTCTGGATGTGTTGTGTGTTCTGAGCAGAGTATGCTCTCAGTGGATATTGTTAGGAAGCATAAATCTGGTCCACACAGGTTACTAAGAAGAGTGGTCCTGAGGCATCTAAGGAAGGGAAGAGTGCAATGATGGAAACGTCTCTATAGCCCACGTCAACCTGAGCATGCTCAGTTTCTCTCTTGAAAAACATGACTTAAAATTTATCACCTATTCCAGCAAATAAAACATTTAAAAATGTTTTAAAACACATTCAAACTTTTCAGCTTAATCTGTTCTTAAACCATAACAGTAGATACATTATCCAGGACTGATGTGAAGGTCCATTCATGACAGAAAAGCCTCCTGATATGAGATGCCTGTCCATCAACTTGATCGTGCCTATTTTTCTTGTTACTATTTCATGGTGGCAGCTGTGGTGAAGTAGAAAGCAGATTAGAGAATTGATTTGAGCTCTAGTTCTCTCATTCATTAGCTTTGTGACCTAGAGCAAGTCACCTAACCTCCTTGCACCTGTTTCTTCATGTTCAAAGTGAAGGTAATAATGAATATTTGAGAAACCCATTATATTTTACAAACCCATTTTTTTTTTTTTTGTATACAGATGTTCCACAGCTTTTGATGGGTTTATGGCCAGATAAAGCCATCATAAGTTTAAATTATTGTAAATTGAAAATGCAGCCCAGAGGCTTTTTGGTAAAAGAATTGCTAATACTTAAAGTCTGAAACTTTGTGGTTGTGTATTGCTTTCGCAACATCAGAAGTAAAAAAATCTTAAGTTGAAGCATTGTAGGTTAAGGATTAGCTACATTTATTCAGGTACTTACTGAGTACCAACAGTATGCCTGGCACTACCTAAACACTGTGGATACAGAAATAAAGATACATTCCCTGCCTTGGGGAATCCCAGTCTAACAGGGCAGGCAGACAAAAAAAGCAATGCTTACTTCTTACTATCATGGCTGAGGTGACTCTGATTGTTGCTGGAGTGCAGAATAGAAAGCAGAGATATCTGAACCAGAGAGGGTGTTAGGGAGGCTTCCTGGAAGAGGAGGTACTTGAAGATAATCTTGAAGGATAAATAAGAGCCAGGTGAGGAAGGTGAGGAAAATGAAGTAAGGGAGAAGGCCCTGGAGAAAGCTCCTTGGAGGTTTGTGGGTACATCGGGTGTGTGTTCGGAGGCTGCAAGGGATGGGGACATGGAAACTCACAAGGGCCAGATCACTAAAAGCCTCCAATTCTGAATGAAGACATTTGAGCCTTATTTTGAGTATGGAGAGGAGACATCAAAAGTTTAACACTTACATATTTATATTTCTGATTATAAGGTTAATGAGTATCTGTCGAGAGAAAAATGAAAAATACAGAAACATATAAAGAAGAAAAGGATATCCAGAGATAACTATTGTGCATATTTTGGTAAATACACTTTGTGACATATATATAGCTCTATAACTCCATAACTATAGATAATGGCCATATCTCTATATCACCAAATATCTATCTGTATATAGATATAACTAGATATCCTGGCTACTTAAGGTGTAGTCAGAAGTGGCATGGTTCAGCTGCCAGTATAATGGTTTAAAAGACTGGCCACTTTTGAAAGCCTTTCATGTCTCCCATTCTGGTATCTTCTAGGATTAAAAATGTACAGGCCACAGTTACATAGTTCTTGGTTATTCCAGGACCTTGTGGTGGATGCTTTCTTTCACTGAGAATTCATGGGGTGCGTATATGGTGCCAGACCCTACTCAGTGATAGGGATTCCATTGTAAGCAAATCTCAGGTCACGGCCCCATGGAGCCCACCTCTGTAGAGATCGAAAGTGGGCAGAGAGATAGGGGCACAGCCAGTTTGTGTCCTTCACAGGTGTGTGCCTACTGGGTCCTGGGAGACTGGAAGTGAGTGCAAGCAGTGAAATGTCATGAAGAGAGACGTTAGCTGTGCATGGTTGCACATGCCTGTGGTCCCAGCTCCTCAGGAGGCTGAGGTGGGAGGATCACCTGAGCTTGGGAAGTTGAGGCTGCAGTGAGCCAAGATAGTGCCACTGCACTCTAGCATGGGTTACACAGTGAGACCTTGTCTTAAAAAAAAAAAAGAAAAAGGCAAATGGACAACTCCAGACCCAGGGGCTGAGTCTGCCACCTGCAGTAGGGCAGCTTCTGAGGCAGGTAAGGAGCGGCAGGGGAAGTTGCGGCCTCGTGTTCCCGGTCACAGCACCCCAACTCATTCCTGTGGATGTCCAAACTTGCCCAAAGGAAAGACTCAATGTTTCTGGCTCCAGTGGATTTTGAATGTGTTTAAGAGGAGTATGGAGGAATTGGGGAGCCCCTCTCATCCTATGGTAACAGTATATGGTTTAACATTATGATGTCTCTGTGCTATAATTGGTTAGCATGAGGTTGTTAATGGAATATACTGGTGGTTTAAGCCCACCCACCATGTTCTAGCCTTCACCCAAGTTTGTTTTCCTTCCCTCCCTTCTCTTTCTTCCTTTCCTTTCTTTCCTTTCTTTCCCTTCTTCTGTCCTTTCCTCCCTTCCCCACCCCTTTCTTCCCTACTTCCTTTTCATTCCTTCCCCTTACCCCTTTCCTTTCTTGACTACTTTGCAATAACATTTTTTCTGGCTTCTGATTCTCTCTCAAAATTTACCAGTCTCTGGAGCTGCTTGTATCTTTAGGCAGGGAGCTCATCCTATAATCCTCAGCTCCTCCCAGCCTCCTTCTCCTTTTATCTCTGGGCATCATTGGGGCAGCTGCTGAGTCTCAGGGGTTCCTAGTCTTCACCGAGTTCTGCCCTGAGATGATTTCTCAGTGTCCTTACCAGAAGCCTGCACTCTCTGAAGCACTGAGGCTGTCTCATCAGCTCTTTGGATTCCAGGGACACCCACAGAGCCAGAGGTTAAAGGCACAGGTGTTGATGTCTCCAACTTTTCTGACTCCAGGTTGGTGCACCTCAATGCTCAGTATTAACCACACAGTAACAGGATGCCACCAACATTTTGATTTGGGGCTGTTGCATCCTAACTTTAATAAAATTTATTAGACATTATTTTTTAGAATTATTCTAGGTTTACAGATAAATTGAGCAGATAGTACAGGGAATTCCCCTATTCTCCCTTGTCCCCTAGCACACAATTTCCTCTATCATTAGTATCTTGTATTAGTGTGATGTATATTTACAATTGATTAATCAATATTGATACATTGTTTTTAACTAAACTCCATAGTTTACATTAGGGTTTTCTTTGAGTTTTATAGTTATATGAGTTTTGACAATTACCTAATGTCATGAATCCCCAGTACAGTATCACACAGAATAGTTTCACTGCTGAAAACCTCCTTGTGTTCAACCAGCTCATCCCTCCTCCGCGCTTGGCAATCACGGATCATTTCACTATCTCTACCATTTTGACTTTTCTGGAATGTCCTAGTGTTGGAATCATGCAGTGTGTAGAGTCTTTAGACTAGTTTCTTCCTAGCATTATGTACTTAAAGTTCTTCTGTCTTTTCATGACCTGGTAGCTCATTTCCTTTTAGCACTGAATTGTATTCTATTGTACAGATACACCACAGTTTGGTTAGCCATTCACTTAGTGAAGGACATTTTGGTTACTTCCAGTTTTTGACAAGTATGAGTAAAACTGTTGTAAATACTTGGATGCAAGTTTTTGAGTGAACATGTTTCACATTACTTTGTTAAATATCTAAAACTGCTGTTTGCAGGATTATATGGCAAGGCAGTGTTTAGCTTTGTAAATAAAAGCCTGCCAAACTGTTTTCCAAAGTGACTAGCGTTTTGTGTCTCCACTAGCAGTGAGCAAGAGTTCCCGTTGCTCTGCATGTTTGACAGGCTTTGGTGTTGTCATGTGTTTGGATTTGAGCCTTCCTATTAGGTGTATATTATAGTGTAGTGGTATCTCATTGTTTTAATATGCAATTTCCTAGTGACACACGACTTTAAGCATCTTTTTCATATGCTTAGTTGCCATCCATATATCTTTTCTGGTGAAGTATCCAGTTCTTCTGCCCATTTTAAAATTAGGTTGTTTGCTTTTTTATTATTGAGTTTTAAGAGTCCTTTATAGCCAAGCGCCATGGTGTGTGCCTGTAGTCCCAGCTACTCGGGAGGCTGAGGTGGGAGGATCACTTGAGCCCAGGAGTTCTGGACTGTGGTGCGCTATGCCGATCAGATTCCGCACTAAGTTCGGCATCAATATGGTGACCTCCCGAGAGCGGGGGACCACCCGGTTGCCTAAGAAGGGGTGAACCGGAGCAGGTCAAAACTCCTGTGCTGATCAGTAGTGGGATTTCACCTGTGAATAGCCACTGCACTCCAGCCTGGGCAACATAGTGAGACGCCATCTCTTAAAAAAAAGAAATGGCAAAATAAGGGTCCTTTGTATATTTTGGGCACCAGTCTTTCATCAGATCTGTATTTTGCCAGTATTTTTTCCCAGTCTGTCACTTGTTTATTCATTTCCTTAACAATGTCTTTCACAGAGAAGATGTTTTTAATTTCAATGAAGTTCAAGTTACCAATTTTTCCTTTCTTGGATTGCGCTTTTGGCATTGTATCTGAGAAGTCACCACCAAACCCAAAGTCACCCAGATTCTCCCCCATGTGATCATCTAGGAGTCTTACAGTTTTGCACCTAACGTTCAGGTGTAAGATCCGTTTTGTGGAAGGCGTAAAATCTGTGCCTAGATTTATTTATTTTTCACATGTGGATGTCTAGTCATTCTAGCATCATTTGTTGAAAAGACTATCCTTTCCCTGTTAAATTGCCTTTGCGCCTTTTTCAAAGATCAGTTGAGTTAATATTTATGTAGGTCCATTTCTGAGCTCTGTATTCTTTTCTAGTGATCTTTTTGACTGTTGTTTCTTTCTTCACCAATTTCCACACTGTTCGGTTACTGTAGCTTTATAATTAGTGCTGAAATCGGCAGTGTCAGTTCTGTGGGGATTTTTCTGATCTTTACAATGAGAACCTAGCTGGGCTCCTGGTGGTAAAACTTAGAAAAGTGTGAGATCCCCCCTAAATCTGGGCCCCAAGGAGTTTTGAATGCTCAAGCGAGGCCACCCTCAGCTTTTAGTGATCTGTCAGTACCGTTTAAGTGCTCCTCCCAGTTGCTGGCCTCAGCAGCTTCTGTTCCCTGTATTTGCCTGTCTTTCCTGTTTTCAGCATGGCAATTTGCCCTGTGACCTCTCCTCTGGTCCCTCTAATAAGGGTTGATAATTTTCAGTTTGTTCAGCTTTTTTCTTGTTGTGAGGACAAGTGGTGACCTCCTGGCTCCTTACAAGTTGGAGAAGAAACCAGAAATTTTATTTAACAAGTTACTTGTAATAAAAGTCACCAATTGTAAATGTAGAATTGAATAATTTAAGTAGATATATAGAATTTTGCAGCCATCACCTCAGTCCCCTCTTAGAATACATTTCTTCCCTCCCCAGATTCCCCAGAGCCTCTTTGCAGTCATTTTCCAATCCCTGGTCACCATGACGGAGCCTGAACAAAATTAAAATTTGGAAAACAGGCAACATTAAATTTAAGCTTTTATTAGATTGGAATTTTATATAATGGGCCATTGTCTTACTCTTGTGGCAACCAGAGGAGATATTTTATTCTAAGGACTTTCTTTGGGGGAATTCTAGTAGTAGTCCTGTTTATTGCTCTCCTTGAATTGGTTCATCTATGCTGGTGACAGATAGTTGCTATCAAACCTTGTCTGGTGAGCACAAGTGAAAGAGCTGAAAAAACCCCTTCTATTAGAAATGTAGATGATGAATTTGCAGGTAACGTTATGCAGAGTTAAGTTTGTTTTTTTTTTGAGCTGGAGTTTCGCTCTTGTTGCACAGGCTGGAGTGCAGTGGCGCGATCTTGGCTGACTGCAACTTCCGCCTCCCGGGTTCAAGCAATTCTCCTGCCTCAGCCTCCCGAGTAGCTGCGACTACAGGCGTGCGCCACCATGCCAAGCTAATTTTGTATTTTTAGTAGAGATGGGGTTTCTCCATGTTGGTCAGGCTGCTCTTGAACTCATGACCTCAGGTGATCTGCCCTCCTTGGCCTCCCAAAGTCTTGGGATTACAGGCATGAGTCACCATGCTGGAATGCTGTGGTGCAATCTCAGCTCACTGCAACTTCTACCTCTAGGGTTCAAGTGATTCTTGTGCCTCAGCCTTTCGAGTTGCTGGGATTTCAGGCATGCACCATCATGCCAGGCTAATTTTGTTTTTTTGATAGAGACAGAGTTTCTCCATGTTGGTTAGGCTGGTCTTGAACTCCGAACCTCAGGTGATCCACCCACCTTAGCCTCCCAAAGTGCTGGGATTATATGCATGTGCTACCACACCTGGCAGGGAGTTAAGCATTTTACCATCTTTTTTCTTTCAGAAATTGGGTTGGTAACATTGAAGAGACACTTCTCACCTGCCTGAAATGCCCTTCATTATCTTCTTCAAGTTGCGAGATCTCTGCAACAGCCCTTGCAGTGCTCCCACGACGGTAAGTATAACATTTTAGTGTAGTTCTTTGCTTTTTTTCTTTTTTGTGCCTATAGGGATTAGCATACATTTATGTGAAAACATAAAAAGAGTAGCGATAGGCACCTGTAACTAGTTTTCTGTTGCTACCTATTAACACATTATAACAAGTTAGTGGTTTGAAACCACAGAAATCAGGAATGATTGGGTTCTCTGACCAGGGTCTTAGGAGGCTGAAATCCAGTTATGAGCTGCCTGTGGTTTTCATCTAGCACTCAGGCTATTCTTCCAAGTTCACTACAGATATATTGGCAGAATCCATCTTCTTGTGGGTGGAGGACTGAGATCCCTTTTGCAGTCCTCCTGGCTCTCAGCCAGGAGACACCCTGACTCCAGAGGCCACCTGCATTCTTTCTCACTTTCCCCATCTTCCAACCAGCAACAGCCCATGGAATTCTTCTCCAGCTCCCATCCTCTCTCTGACTTTGTCTTCTCCTACACATCAGAGAAATCTCTGACACTTAGGGAGTGATGTGATTAGATCTGGCCCACTCAGGAAAACTCAGCCTTTGTATTAGTCTGTTCTTGCAATGTTATAATTAATGACCTGAGACTGGGTGATTTATTAAGAAAGAAGTTTAATCAGATCATGGTTCTGTGGGCTGTTCAGGCTTCTGCTTCTGGGGAGGCCTCAGGAAACCTACAATCATGGTGGAAGTGGAAGCAGGCATGGTCTTCACATGGCCGGCAGGAGAGAGAGAGAGAGAGAGAAAGGGGAAATGCTACATACTTTAAAGCAACTAGACCTTGTGGAAACTCTATCATGCGATGGCACTTGGGGGATGGTGCTAAGCCATTAGAAACCATCCCCATGATCCAGTAACCTCCCGCCAGGTCCCACCTCTAACACTCAGGATTATAATTCAACATGACATTTGGGTGGGGACACAGAGTCAAACCATATCACTCTTTAAAGTCATATGACTGCCATGTAACAACATAATCACAGGAATGGCTCATCAGCTTAACAGGTTCCAGAGATAAGGGCACAGCATGTTTGGAGACCATTTTAGAAATTCCACCTATCACAGTTCAACTTCTGGTCCCCAGACATTCACGTTCCTCACAGATGCAAAATACATTCACCCTCTCACCTAAGGTTTCCAAGTTTCATGTCATTAATGCATTAGTTCAAAGTGAAAAATGTAACTCTAATATGATCAAAAGTTTAAAATCTCATTTAAATCATCTACACCAAGTGCAAATGAGGCTTCTGAGGGTGTCCATTGAGTACAGATTATTATTTTTTTTTTTTGAGAGCGAGTCTTGGTCTGTCACCCATGCTGAAGTGCAGTGGTGTGATCTTGGCTTACTGCAACTTCTGCCTCTTGAGTTCAAGCGATTCTCCTGCCTCAGCCTCTTGAGTAGCTGGGATTACAGGCATGCACCACTGGATTCAGCTAATTTTTTAAAATTTTCTGTAGAGATAGGGTTTTGTCCTGTTGGCCAGGCTAGTCTGAAACTCCTGACCTCGGGGGATCCCTTCCCCAGGCCTCTCAAAGTGCTAGGATTACAGGCATGAACCACCATGCCCAGCCCAAGTACAGATCCTTGATATAATTCCCTTACCTCTGTTGACCTGTGAAACTGAACAAACAACTTATCTGTCCTCAATGTGCAATGATGGGACAGTCACAGAATAACAATGTTAGTGATTCTTGTTCAAAAGGAGGGAAAGCGGAGGGAACAAAGTCACCGATCCAAAACCATTTTGACATGGGGCTGAGCAAAGTCCAGCAGGAATTTCTTGATTAGGCTCCTCAGCCTGGAACTAACCCTCTGTGACAGGGGGCTTTGCCTCTGGGCTCTGCATTTTTTTCTATTGTTGCTGAAAACATATTATTTTCCTTCTTCCCCTACTCTTTTGGTTCTTCCCCTTTCTCCTCATGGCAGCATCCTCCACTTAATCCTTGTTGTGTCATCCCCAGCAGAATTGGTCAGATATTGCCCGTGTCACGGTCCTGACCATCTCCACGAGGGGCTGTCCTTGTGAGCCTGTACTCCTCTTCACTGACCTGACCTCTTGCAGTCATGATTGCTTTCAGCTGCCCTGGCTGGCTTAGGAGAAAACCTAAGACTATGGAGTCCCAGAACCAATCTCTGCCCTCTCTTATCTCCAAGAGAGGAAGAAAATAACAGGGATCTTCATTGAGAAATGACCATGTGAGGGCCTGGACTCTCCAGCAGTTACAGTAGAAGACAGTTTCTGAAGAAGAATGGAGGAGCTGAGTGCCCAGGCCGGGAAAGCAGGGTTGCATGAAACATTATTTATTCCTACATGCTCCCTACCCCAGTCTATCAGCCAGTGAATGACAGCTGACCAAGTATAAGTGCCAGGACTGTAGAACTGTGATAAATGGTTTGTCCAAAAAAGGGACCTTTTACTGTTTTTGTTTTCACAGTGGAAATGGCTATTTTTCATCTAAAGTCTTCTGAAAGGCAGCAGTGAGTTTCTGGAGGGTGAGTTACCTGCTCTGCGCAGGGAGGCTGAGGCCCAGCCTTGCGTGTGGATCTGCTGCCACCAAGTGGTGAGGGAGGGAGCCTGGGAGAGTCTCAGTCTTTCTGGGCTTGTTTCCTCATCGGTAAGGTAGGGGCTTATTGTACCTCTCTGAGGTCCCTTCCTGCTCTGTTTTCTCTGAGTCTCTGAGGAATTGAGATGCTTTTCAATGCTGCCTGGGACCTTCAGCTGAGACCTAACTCTGTGTGTCTCCTGCAGGAGCCGGAGCTGAGTCTACACGCTAGAATCCCAGAGCTGAGGGAACAGGTGGAAGAAAGAAAGTCAGCAGGTTTAGGGGATGAGAATAATCCACAAAGGACAAGCCATTGGTAAATGGAAACCAAAGAAGGGGAGAATAAGGACAAACTGAGACAGAAGCCTTAGAGGAAATGGGCAATGCCTATGATCATTTAAATTCTCAAGGAGCAGCGTGAGCTGAGCAGTGGGGACTAAGAGAGAAACTTACTCCACAGGAATCTCCTGCCTCTGGCCAGGGAGAGCCACAGGGTGGATCAGAGCTGGTTTATAGTGAGGGGCAGCAGCAACTCCAAGAGTGGGAGGATGTGACCGTGAGCCCCTGCCCTAGACCCAGGAGCCTCAACCTCGGGGCTGTTGGAGCGGTGGATGCTCTTCAGGTCAGTGTGGCTTAGAGGGAATAACCATGCTTGGAGAAGGGTTGGAGATGTCCATTCTTACATTAAACAGCTCTGCCCTAGGTCAGGTGCCAGAGTAAGTGTCCCTTGCTAGTATATGAAGCAGTGATACTTATAATATTCTTGTGCCCCTTCAGTTGAGGGAAGTTTCTCATAAATACTTATTGAGTATTTAATTTTCTTTATACTGTACTAAGCACTTGGAATTCAGGTATTTAATGTCTCTAAAGAAACTCAAGCCAGTGAGTGGAAGAATATAAACAGATCATTTCAACAAGATACGGTAGTTCTACCCAACTGAGGTGTTGTGGCAGCCTGGAGGATGGGAGGATATGTCAAAGGACATTGCTCCTAATGACAGGGGGAAGCATAAGATAAAATTTTCAGGGCAGACTAGTCTTCCTAAGCTCCCACAGGAGAGGATCCTGGCGCAGGGATGGTGTAGGGCAGGCACCTCTCTAGGGAAGGGGATTTGCAGCATTCTCAGAGAAAGAGCAATCCTTACAAGACATTGGGGACAGAAATGTAAGTGAAAGGGTTGGAGGTTTGTAATCCATTTTATTCAGTCATTGATGAACACTGCTGAGAGGCCCCTCTGTGCTGGGCCCTTAGCTAAGAACCATGACCACAGAGGTGAGTAAAATAGGATCCCAGCTTCTACAGAATTCTCAGTCTAGTGACTGGTGATTCATGAGAAGTCTAGTGATGGTGGGTTCATTGGAACCAGTGGCCGATGCTGCATAAGATGACCTCAGTGGATGTCCTGGGCCAGTGACCCTGGACTTCAGCCATATTTCAGCATCTTGAGGCACAGTACGCCAACACCTCAGCTCCATGTTGAGTGAAAGCAGTTAACACAGCCAAGGTATTCAGAGGACACTGATGATATCAGTAGCTGTTGACTGTTTTCAGCTGCAGAAATAAAGAAGTAAATTTAAGAAGTCTTCTAAATTTGTCCCTGCCATAATGATAAATAACTTTATCTTGATAATTAATGATATTCTGGGAAATTAACTATAACTTGCCATAATGAGAAATAACTTTATCCTGAGTACAGCAGACACACAAGCCCTTGAGGACACATACTTGAGGATTTTGATGAGGATATGATATCCAGATATGTGCACAGTTGGACCTACAGGCCAGCTTTGAAACAGTGGAAGACGTAGTTTCAAATTCAAGGTTACTTTGAGTAGAAATTCACTTTACCTCTCTGCATGGCAATGGGGCCAATCTTCCCTAAGCTGCCACTTACAAGAAAAGGAATCATACTGGTAAGAATTCAGACTTCAGTAAATATGGGTAAGGAAGTCTTATAAATCTATTCTAGCCACCTAGCAAGAAACCAGGAATTTAGCAAGTTCATTTACATTTAGGACCATTGTGTTCGCTAGATCAGAGGCCCTAAGACATGAAGAACAGATCCCCTAACAAGGGAAAGTATTTCTTCCTGTCCTAGGACATCACTGCCAACTTCAGGGAAGTGGGAACACAACTGCCTGCTTTACGGTATGAGTTGCTTTTGTGCCTGGAATGTGTCTGTTGTCCTAAGACCTGTACCTATTTCAGGGAGCCTTGGGAGGAGCCTGAATCACGGATGGAACTGGACAGTGCATGGAGGTGGTTGAGCAGAACGAGGGTAAGTGCAGGGGAATGGCCAGGTCATACTGGGAGACAGTGAGCGGCACTGCTGGGGACAGACGAAGATAAAGTCAAAAGTTTATGCTTCCGTGTCAAAAATTCAAGCCAATACCTAGTTTGCTTTTATAAGCAATAAGTATTTTTCTATTTACATGAGAATTTAGTCTCAAAACAGAAATCATAAAAATAGTAAGTCCAAGGCATAAAACCTAAACCATAGCTCATGCTCATTCTTTCTAAATAGAGCTATTAGTAAAATCTTCTTCATAAAACATATATTGTGGTTATAAGAAGGCGAAAGTCGGCCGGGTATGGTGGCTTGCGTCTGTAATCTCAGCACTTTGGGAGGGCGAGGTGGGCAGATCACTAGGTCAAGAGATCGAGACCATCCTGGTCAACATGATGAAACCCTGTCTCTACTAAAAACACAAACATTAGCCGGGCATGGTGGCACATGCCTGTAGTCCCAGCTATTCGGGAGACTGAGGCAGGAGAATTGCTTGATCCTGGGAGGCAGAGGTTGCAGTGAACGGAGATTGCACCACTGCATTTCAGCCTGGTGACAGCAAGACTCTGTCTTAAAATTAAAAAAGAAAGAAAAAAAGCAAAAGTCTTAGAATCATTGCTATTCCACAGAAGAGAGAATTCAATACAGTCAAGGGAAGACCAAGTCTCATACTTCTCTGGTATATTCCAAAGGTCCAGGAAATTCCAGGTAACAGAGGTTATTTCTCATGCTGTTAAAGCAAGGTTGCAGATACTTCTGAATTTCGGTTCCAATACTCTAGGAGGGCACACCTCTGTCGTGGAATATGATACAGGAATGAATACTCTCCCTGTGACTCATTCTGGTCATTTGTCCAGCATCACAGAAACCAAAAAATGGAAATATGACCAAATTCATGATTTGCAAGCCCTCTTGTTCAGGTTTCTTACCTGATTCTTAGGATAATAGCATTACCTTGAAGATTATGATGAAGATATGCTGTCCAAATATGTGCACAGTTTTGAGCAAAATGCCTGGTACAAATTGGTAAACAAATAATTACTGAATCATTATATGAATATTTACTGAATGACATGGATCCTATGAATAATTATGGAATAATTGTTGTGATTGCTTTTATTGGCAGTTCTCAAAACTCATCCCTGTGTGACCTCAAGTAAGCCACATAACTTTGTGAACCTGCAGTTTCATCATTTTTATAGTGAAAAAACCTGACCAAATTTCATTCTGCCACAGAATGTCAGGCCTCCCAGACACCAGAACATACATTTACTTAAAGCCTTTGATGTATCTCAAAGCAGTATCCTCACAGTGTAGTTGGAGGATGGTAGGGGCTGCAGAGAGGCACGCTTTCCAATGGGATTCATCCAGTCCTCCTTGTTTCACTTCCACATGAATGCTGGGCAGCTCAGGGTCACACCCATTGCACCCTCAACTCAGGGAAGCCCAGCAGCCAGGCATAGGAGACCTGGGCTACAGAACAGTCTCCGAAGTCCGAGGCTCACAAAACCTAGGTGGCGATGACAGCTGAGAAAGTGAGGAGGTGGTTCAGGGGAGCACTCTTCCCTACTCGTTCCTCTCATCTCAAATTCACCTTCTATTGCACAGCAACACTGAGGACCACCAACCACCTTGGACTGTCACCTTGATCTTGCCATGTTTGGTGAGTGGGATGCAAGCACACATCAACGGTGTTAGACCAACTCAGAAAAATATCTTTCAAACAGTATTCCACAAGGACCGCTCATGGCTCTGTTATTTTCAATATATGGAAAAAACGAAATGAAAACAACAAAATCATATCAGGTTTACAAGACTTCTCATGATAGATGGTCACACATGCTTTTAGGAGATCTCTATAGAAATAACTCTGATGACTTGATACCTTGAAAAGAGCTCTTTTGGGACTAGAATGACATCCATAAGTGACAAGAATGAGAAGTGGTGTTCAGTCACATTACAAAACAAATCATCCCACATAGAGGAAGCTTTGGATATAGGGACATCAAACTGGTCTTAAGTGTAATGAAAAGCCTCTTCTGTCACAAACAGTGTAGTGGTTTCTGCCAGTAAGAAAATATAAATCAGCATAACCATGGGATGCAGCAAGAAGAATATTGAGCCAGGAAAGAAAACATTTTTAAAAAATGAATTCATCATTCACTTTCTAGTGGATACAGAAAAAACTACAGAAGACTCAGAGAATATCATGGCAGTGTAATAGGTTGACACCTTAAACTTGTGTAAAAGCCTTCAATTCTGTTGTAACATATGAGGAGGTGGGGTGACTGACTTCATGACTAGCATTAAGAAAATATCACATGTTGAGAAACTGTTTCTGCCTTGATGATTTTATATACACAAGAGATGAAAAATGAGGCACATGCTTAGATATATTGGGAATGAAATGGGACTGTGGCATTGTCACAAGGGTACACAAATACTGAGAGTGACTGATAGAGAAACAGTACCCATTGGTTGTGAACTCAGGGGAGACCAGGAAGCCTGTGTTTTAGCAAACCCTGGGCAGTTAGCATGAAGAGCTCCTAAGATTCCATGACACGCCCAGCTTCTAATTCTGTTATTGCAACAGCAGACCGTTACCTGGGACTCTGACCACTCTCTCCCACACTCTTGCCAGAGTCTGAGCTACAGGCAGTGCCTTCAGCTATCAGCTCAAGCATTGCGAACCTTGTTTTAGTGGTTAAAGACCCTAAAGTGCTGTGAGGAGGGATCAAGTTTTTCTCAACAGTAAGTTAAGAATTTGAGTGGTTGACATCCCCCAGTCCTGATTAAACTTATTTGATTTCCAGTTTTTCACCCATCATGTGTTTGGGTTTCTTCTCCTCAGTGCCTGGCCCTACCTGTGGTGCCCCAAACGTCAGCATGGTGGCATCTGGCAGGACGTGTTCCAGGAAAACCACAGAGGCGAACTTTCCAGATACCATCGAGAATTCCTACTCCCAGCAGGAAGAGACCAAACCGAATATCAGAGACAGCAAAAATAGACTTCTTATGAGCCAGGTGGCTTACTTCCTGAACTACCAGCTGAAGACATACAGTAAGTTGTATAGGTTGACCACCACAAAAGTGATGAATGATGTCCTGTTTTGTCTCAAGAAACTAACCATTCTCTTCATCAAAATTAATTTCATCCTTCCCATACTTGTAGAAAATAGCAATGGGTATTTTAACATTTAGTTAAAGATGGAAGACAGAGCCCAAAGTGTTTAGCAACTTTTCCACATCTGCAGTAAGGTGGGTGTGGGACTGCGATTACAATCCCAGCTATTGATTTCTGACACAGGAACAGAACCTCCTGCTTTTCTCAACAAACGACTACATCATGTTGAAAGGAATCCTCTCTGTACCATAAAAGATCCTGCAGACAAGTAGCATCTAGTCTGTTGGTCAAAATGTCTGAGGCTACTGAACTTCCATTCTATTCTGGTTTCTGCTGAGGCCCAGTAGGCAAAGCTGTGTTCTGGGGACACTGGGGGAAACACAGTGATAGCACACAGTACCCGCTGTGAGGAGCTTGAAGGGGACCTTGCTCCTAATAGAACCTGTGGTATCTATAAGTGGCACCATCAAGAGCAGGGAGTACCCTGGTACTGGTGCCTCAGCCTCCCAGTCAGCTGGGATCCCTGGTGGGCACCACCACACCTGGCTAATTTTTGTATATTTAGTAGAGGAAGAGTTTCACCATGTTAGCCAGGCTGGTCTTGAACTCCTGAGGTCAAGTGATCTGCCTGCTTGGGCCTCCTAAAGTGCTGGGATTCCAGGCTTGAGCCACCATGTCTGCTCCACAGATTCTGTTTTCAGTAAAAGTTGTTAGAATCATCAGTCGGTCCAGTCTGCTATATAGATTTATCTAACCATTCATTGACCATGATATGTGATAAGATAAATCAGTATTGCAGCAACGCTTCTGGAAAGTATTTAGGGCAATTTTTGAAGATTTTGGGGAAACCGTTTTAATTTTTTGCAGTGACTTAGGTCAGAGGATATGTGATTAAGATCTACCAGATGAGGGAAATTTTGTCTCATGGATCAGAAAAAGAGGCTCATCTCCTTCTAGGGTGACTTAGTCTAGGGCCCGTTAGAACATTACTGTGAGAATACCACATTCTTACACTGAGAATATTTTAAGTCCTTGTGCTATGACTGGACACTGATTTGGTCTTGTGTGAAGTGCGATTTGCTTAATGTGACCTGCTCTTCTGAATTTGTTTACAGAAGATCGAAAAGATCACGGTGAAGAACAGAAATACAGAGACAGCAAAAATAAACTTCTTATGAGTAAAGTGGGCTACTACCTGGGCTGCCGGCTGAAGAGGGAAGGTAAATTCTATGGGTTCACCATCACGAAAGTCCTGAACGATGGCTTGTCTTGTCTCTGAGAAATGGTACTCTCTATTCCTGAAAGTTAATTTAATCCTTCCCATACTTCTAGGAAAATAGCAATGGGTATTTTAACATTTTGTTAAAGATGTAAGACAGAGGCCAAAGTATTTAGCAACTTTTCCACGTCAGCAGTAAGGTAGGTGTGGACTATGGTTAATATCCTAGCTATTGGTTCCTGACACAGGCACAGAACCACTTGCTTTTCTCAGCAAGAGGCGAGATCATGTTAACAGGAATCCTCTCTAACATATAAGAGCCTTCAGAACTTATAAGCAATGTAAAGGTGGAAGTTTTTATATCCAGGTTTCAAGGTGACTGAGTAGCTAAGACAAGTTGCTTTAAGGAGATTGAGAGTGGGGATGAGAAGAGTGAAAGTGGGGAAACAACATCTTCAAATCAATAGGCAAGGCTGACAGTGACGTCCCTCAGACTCGGTTAAACCAATTTGACATCACCGGTTTCTAACCCATCATGTGTTTGGGTTTCTTCTCCCCAGTCCCTGGCTTTCTGTGTTCTGCCCCAAACGTCAGCAAGGTGGCATCTGGCAGGCCTCCTTCCAGAAAAATCACAGAGGTGAACGTTCCAGAAGGCACTGAGGAGTCCTGCTCCCAGCAGGAAGAAAACAAACCGAATGTCGGAGCCAACAAAAATAGACTTCTTATGAGTCAGGTGGCCTTCTTCCTGAACTACCGGCGGAAGATATACGGTAAGTTCTATAGGTTGACCACCATGAAAGTGATGAATGATGTCCTGTGTTGTCTTGAGAAACTGATTTCTTCATCAAAATTAGTTTTTTCTGCCCATGCTTGCAGAAAATAGAAATGGGTATTTTAACATTTTGTAAAAGATGGAAGACAGAGGCCAAAGTGCTTAGCAACTTTTCCATGTCTGCAGTAAGGTGGGTGTGGGACTGGGTTACAATCCCAGCTATTGATTTCTGACACGGGCACAGAACCACCTGTTTTTCTCATCAAGAGGCTAAATCTATGTTTACAGGAATCGTCTCTGTACCATATAGGGTCCTGCAGAGAAGTAGCATCTAGTCTGTTGGTCAAAATGTATGAGGCTACTGAACTTCCATTCTGTTCTGGTTTCTGCTGAGGCCCAGTAGGCAAAGCTGTGTTCTGGGGACTGTGGGGAGACACAGTGATGGCACACAGTACCTGCTGTGAGGAGCTTGAAGGGGACCGTGCTCCAAATAGAACCTGTGGTATCTGTAAGTGGCACCATCAAGAGCAGGGAGTACCCTGGTACTGGTGCCTCAGCCTCCCAGTCAGCTGGGATCCCCGGTGGACACCACCACACCTGGCTAATTTTTCTATTTTTAGTAGAGATGGAGATTCACCATGTTGGCCAGGCTGGGTCTTGAACTCCTCAGGTCAAGTGATCTGCCTGCCTGGGCCTCCTAAAGTGCTGGGATTCCAGGTGTGAGACACTGGGCTAGCTCCACAGATTCTTTTGTCAGTAAAGGTTGTTAGAATTCATCCGTCGGTCCAGTCTCCTATATAAATTTCTCTAACGATACATTGATGATGATATATAATTAGATAAATCAGTATTGCAGCAATGCTTCTGGAAAGTAGGGCAATTTTTGAAGATTTTGGGAAAAATGTTTTAATTTTTTGCACTGACTTAGGTCAGAGGATATGTGATTAAGATCTACCAGATGAGGGAGATTTTGTCCCATGGATCTGAAAAGGAGGCTTATCTACTTCTGAGGCACCCTAATCTAGTGCCCATTAGAACATTCTTGTCAGAATATTCCATTCTTACACTGAGAATATTTTACGTCCTTGTGCTATGACTGGACACTGATTTGGTCTTGTGTGAAGTGTGATATACTCAATGTGACCCGCTGTTCTGAATTTGTTTACAGAAGATCGAAAAGATCACGGTGAAGAACAGAAATACAGACACAGCAAAAATAAACTTCTTATGAGTAAAGTGGGCTACTACCTGGGCTGCCGGCTGAAGAGGGAAGGTAAGTTCTATGGGTTCACCATCATGGAAGTGCTGAATGGTGTCCTGTCTTGTCTCTGACAAGCGATACACTCTCTTTTTCAAAGTTAATTTAATCCTTCCCATACTTCTAGGAAAGTAGCAATGGGTATTTTAACATTTTGTTAAAGATGTAAGACGGGGGCCAAAGTATTTAGCAACTTTTCCACGTCTGCAGTAAGGCGGGTGTGGGACTAGTGTTAATATCCCAGCTATTGACTCCTGGTACAGGCACAGAACCACCCTCTTTTCTCAGCAAGAAGCTAAATCATGTTGACAGGAATCCTCTTCGTACCATATAAGATCCTTCAGAACTTATAAGGCAGATAAAGGTAGAAGTGTTTATGT
>PVKP010034806.1:0-23881 GCA_004027715.1 Plecturocebus donacophilus | reverse complement strand
GTCTCTGTAGTTGCTGACTTTCAGACTGGGCCTCTGAGTGGACGTCTAGTTTGTTGATGATGAAGTTATTTCTGTTTCTTAGTTTTCCTTCTAACAGTCTGGCCTCTCTGCTGTAGGACTGCTGAGGTCCACTCCAGGCCCTGCTTCCTGGGGATCACCTGCAGCAGCCTCTGCACTTTCACTGGGAGCTGCAATCCTGAGCTGCTCCTATGCGGCCATCTTCAAAATGGATCCCATTTCCATTCTCTCTTCCATCTTTTATTGTCTTTGAATAGTCAGAAAATTAACAATAAAGGAATATCAGAGATGCTTCTCTAGAAACTTTAGTCTTATAATTAAATCTGCCAAACATTTGCATATGGTGTTTATATCACAGTGTTTTATGTTTTCCAGGGAGAGAGGTTACAGTAAATAAGTTGTATAAATCATACCTGAATTCATTCTTCCCTTTCTGTGTAAGTTGATTCCAAGGCAACAGTCTAAAGACCAGGAACAGAAGACCAGAGGCATAATTCAAATTACTGAGCACCTTCTGCTAACAACGTATAGTTATTTTTTTTACTTAATACATGTGTACGTAACCCAGAACCTAAGTTACCTTAGTACGTGTGTACTTAGGTTTTGGGTTTAAAAAATAATAAATTATATACCTCTAGTCTTTCTTTTTTTACTTTATTTTAAAAATAATTTTTAAAAATTTTACTAAGTTCAGAATACATGTGCAGAACTTGCAGGTTTGTTACACAGGTATACATGTGTCATGGTGGTTTGCTGCACCTATCAGCCTGTCATCTAGGTTTTAAGCCCTGCATGCATTAGATATTTGTCCTAATGCTCTCCCTCCTCTAGGTAGCTCTAGCTTTGAGTTCAGTCTAGTAGGAGATTTTTTTTTTTTTTTTTGAGTCAGGGTCTCACTCCATTGCCCAGGCTTGAGTGCAGAAGCACAATCTTGGCTCACTGCAAGCTCTGCCTCCCAGGCTCAAATCATCCTCCTACTTCAGCCCCCTAAGTAGCTGGGACCACAGGCACAGATCACTGCTCCTGGCTAATTTTTGTGTATAGGTAATATATAATATATATATATATAAAATATAAAAATAAATAAAATAAAAATATAAAATGTAATATAATAGTGTATATATATATATATATATATGTAATATAAAATATAAAACATATATTTTGTAGAGAAGGGGTTTCGCCATGTTGGCCAGGTTGGTCTTGAACTTCTAAGCTCAAGCAATTCACCTGCCTCCACCTCCCAAAGTACTAGGATTACAGGCATAAGCCACCATGCCTGGCCAAAATAAATATAAATAAGTGGTAATGGAATGTAAAAGACTCCTATATTGAAGCATTGTGTCATAGTCCACCAACTCTGCCTAGGGAACCCTTCTCAGAAGGGAGAAACTTTGAGGTGGGCCTTGAGGAATGAGTTGGAGTTTTCTGAGAAAAAAGAAACCTAATGGTCTTTCAGGCAGAGGAAACAGTACGTGTTTGGGAGTAAGAGTTTAGGGAGAAAGGCAAAGAGTTCTGTGTAACTAAATTAAAAGGAGTACGTGAGTGTATTGCCTTGAGCCTCATTTATGTTTTATTTCTGAATATACCCTGAACTTTTCTTCTGTCTATTGCTTTCTGAAGTGTTAAATGAACAATGATCCAAGATAGACACGACACCTCGTAGCCTTCCACTCCGTCGTGGAGTGGGTTAAGATGCATCTCTAGGATATTTATAGATTATTCCTTTAGTACATTCACAATATATTGACTAAGACAAACTAGAAGCATTTTGCTTCTATTTACTTGAGTGAGTGGAAGGAACTGAAGCATAAAGAGCCATGAATGACTCATTTGGTGGGGAGTGTTAGGCTATAACTTCAGACTTCCGATTTCGAGGGAGACTTTGGTTCATACCTGCACACCTTCCAAGATCTACAGCCATTGTTTTCCACAGCACAGCTACCTCACCATCTTAAGGGAAGGCACATTAAAAGAGCAACTATCTCTGCCAACCCGAGATCCTTTTTGTTCTGAAAATACCACCTGTACTCACTGTTTGCCACCTACCAAGAAACAAGTGTTTAATGGCTCAGTCTTGGGTATCCGCAGGGCCTTAGCCTATGCTCAGCATAATCTGATGGGAATTGGAGGCCTGTAAGACGTGTGTTTTTTTTACCCTCTTGAAGTTTATAATTGGGATGAGATTACCACCCAGTTAGAGCTTAATTACAGAGAGTTGGGCTGGGCGTGGTAGCTCAAATCTGTAATCCCAGCACTTTGCAAAGTTGAGGCAGGAGGATCATTTGAGTCCAGGAGTTCAAGACCAGCCTGGGCAACAAAATGAGATGCTATCTCTATAGAAAAAGAAAATAAAATAAGTTAGCCAGGGGTGGTGGTGTGTGTCTGTGGTCCCAGGTATTTGGGAGGCTGAGGTGGGAGGCTGGCTTGAGCCCAAGAGTTTGACGTTGCAGTAAGCCAGGTTTGCCACTGCACTCCAGCCTGGGCAACAGAGCCAGACTCTGTCTCAAAAAAAAAAAAAAATTACAGAAGAAAGTTGGCTACAGAAGCAGAAGAATTCTATCTGTTCCTGATTATGGACTTCCAAAACCTTTTTCTGAATCAGAATTTCCAGCTGTCTTGTGACACATTTGCGAGGATGTGCCAAAGGCCCTTAAATTCAACTGATTCAAAATTAGACTGATTAATTCTTTTTTCCTATTATTGCTATCTCAAGTGTTCTCCATTCTATATTTTGATCTTGGTTAATAGTATTATCTTCTGTTCAGCAAGCAAACTAGATATTTGCGGGCCATAAATGATTACTTCCTTTCTCTCACACTTTAATATCCAAGCTACCACTAAGTCATGTTCATGTAATCTTCAAAATGAATTTCAAATTTTGACTGTAGTTTGGTGTAAATGTAATAGTCTGTAATTCATCGTATGCCAAAAAATGTATAGCTTCTATGCATGGGTAGCAATGGATGCTGTGGTTGGAACATCTGTTTGACGACGCATGTTGGCTCAGTTTCTTCCAGTTACGCCCATTTCAGGTTAACGGAGGCTTCCAAGATTTCTCTCCACTCCTGGCTTCTCCACCAGAGGCTTCCGGGTATGAAGTAAAGCTGTCTTGTCTCATGTGATAAGAGAAGTGCATCTGGGGGTTGAGGGTGATGGAGGCAAGATCACATTTTGGCCTCTGAGTTTTGCTTGTCTCCAGCTGAGGTGTCCTTTGCGTTTCCCTGTGTATGTCAACCTACGTTCTCACTAAACCATCAGCGATAGAACTAGTCTCACCTGGTTTTTGGTATGTGTTAGCACCTGCTGTTGGTGAGCTTGGAATACATCATGGTCTCTGGTCCTGCGGCTGCTGCATTCTGGCTCAAAGTCCTTGCCATTTCTCAATCCTTCCAGCATGTCTTTGCTCCCTGAGCAGGTGGGAACCTCTGGATCTTCTGCACGTTGTGCACAGTGTTGATTATGATTACTTTGATAGATCTCTCTTTCTGCCAATGCTGTTTCTATGTGTCTACTGTTAGCTCTAGTGTTCTCAGATTTAGTCATGTTTATCTAGATTTTCTTCGTCTCACTCGTTGAGTTCTGACCACTTTGCTCCATCTCTAGAAGATGAAGGGCTTTCTCTAGTTTTTCCCCTTTCTCTGTTGTCAGCTCGTATCATTCCCCATGTGGATGCAGCATTTGAACTCTTTCCCTGGAGCTGTAAGATGATAGGACTGTAGGAGAATATGATTTATCGAGGAAATAAGGACTCCATGTTTACTATTTTCAAAATAGTATTCTTATTACATATAGACTCATTTGTACATACACACCTCTGTGCATTTTTTGTTAAAACAAAATTATTACTATACTTATTTTCTGGAAACTTCTTTTTTAGTCAAATAATATATTTTGGAGCACTTTCCATGCCAGGACATTCAGATATAGTTTATTCTTTTTAATGGATACATAGTATTCAATTATATGACTGTATCATGATTTGTCTAGTGGTGGATGTTTAGCTTATAGTATTCTATTTTTACTATTATAAATATTTCTGCAACAAGCCTTGTACATTGTGCAAAGAAAATGTACCATTTCTGTATTTCCCTTACTAGTTTGGCGGGCTTGTTTTGTCCTGCTTAAAAAGATAATTTTCTATCCTAAGACCAAATACGTATTTCTTTTATTTTCTCTTTTCTTTTTTATGTTTTATCTTTTTCTTTTCTCTCTTATCTTTTATACTTTAACAAGTTTAATTCATTCTGATTTTTAAAAATATTCTATGACATTGATAGAATGATCATTTTTCCATATATTATAGAGTTGCATATTTAAAAAATAAATTTTCAGGTCCTCTCTCCCATAGTGGGTGGATGGGGGGTTTCCTTTTTTTCTCAGCCAATGCTGAAGGCAAAGATCAGATCTTGAGGATCATTGTCAAGACTGCCATGCACTGGGAAGCCTTGTTTTCCTGCCTCAGACTGTAGAAAACAAAATCCCAATTTTTTTCACAGAAATGTTTCTGGTTGAAATCAGTTACTTGGGAAAGTTAGTCTGAGTGATGTTCTAATTGATCTCACTTTCATACTCATCATTTCAGTTCTCATTCTTTTGTCTTAAACTGCAATTGCCAAATGGCCTAAACCTGTCTTTGCAATAAGGTAGTAGATGTAAATTTTTCTCTCCCCTATTTGCGATAGTTAGGTTGTTAATTAACTGAATGAATATCCAATCTCAGTGCTCTCCAGCCTGGGGGAAAGACTCTGTCTCAAAAAAAAAAATTTTTTTTAATACCAAAGTAAATCCAACTGATCAAAATAAGATCAATATAACAATGGTTATAATTTCGTATTAAAGTTTTTGTAGTAATATTTTAGAAGTTCCACATTAGGCCCAGGCACAATACCTCCTGCCGAGACACCTTAGTGCTGCTCTGCTTGTTGTCCTTAGACTGTACCTTTGCCTACCAAGGAGATGCTCGCGTCAGCTAAGGGCAGTGAGGGGATGTAGTGTTTGTGGCCATGTGGCCATCTTGCCACCAAGTTACTGGATGTTCTCACCTCTGAATTGTAACCAACCAAAGACTTACCTACTCTTCATATTCTGTCTTTGAAGATTGGGTCATTGGTAACTGCAATTTCATTGGACAGCTCCACAAATGTAAGCTTTTTTGCCTAATTAAAGAAAAATACTGAATATTGTTGTGCTCTTGTTTTTTGTTTTAAAAAATTTAACCTTGGGCAACATGGTGAGATTCCACCTGTACTAAAAATTATTATATTGTTTTTTGAGACTGAGTCTCACTCTGTTGCCCAGGCTGGGTGCAGTGATGTGATCATAGCTCTCTGCAGCCTCGATCCCCTTGGCTCAAGTGATCTTCCCATCTCAGCCTCCTGAGTAGAGGGGAGTATAGGTGTGTGCCACCACGCCTGGGTAATTTTTTGTATTTTTAGTAGAAATGGGGTTTCACCATGTTGCCCAGGCTGGTTTTGAACTCCTAGTCTCAAGCAATCTGCCTGCCTTGGCTTCCCAAAGTGTTGGGATTAGAAGGGTGAGCCACTATGCCCAGCTGCTACTAAAAATTGAAAAAATAAGTGAGTATGGTGGCATGTCTTGGCACAGCCTAGCTACTTGGGAGGCCGAGGCACGAGGATCACTTGAAACTAGCAGGTCATTGTGGGAAGTGAATCCAGGAGCTGTGATCATGACACTGCATTCCTGCCTGGGAGACAGAGCAAGAACTTATTTAAAAGAAAAAAAATGTATGCACATGATATACATAATTACGTGGACAAAATTTATTCTTAAGCCTTGGTTTGGAAAAGTACCAGTGGAGCAAAGTGACTGGCTTTCGGGTTAGCAAGAGCTCTGAATTTCCATCTGCATCTCAGTTCTCACTCACTGCACACACACCAATGCCAGCACCTTTGGTGGAGTGCATGACGTGAAGCTCCTCACGGCAGGGATCATCAAGCAATACTTGCCATCTCGTGGCACTCTCTAGCCAACAAACCACTTTCTCTGCAAGGGACTACTTGTGAGTGAATTCTGTGCTGTAGGTATTCATCTCTGCAACGTATAGCGCTAAGGCTTTCTTTTGAACAAGAACTGTTTTTTCTTTTTCTTCTTCAGTAGCTACTCTTCCTCAGTGTTTGACTGAATCATAGGAGTACATGATCAGGCAGCTCTGTAACCTCTTTCCTGTCATGCTGTCGTCCGTCTTTGGCTGCAAAAGAATGATGAATGTGGATGAATGTGGTCCCAACCTTGCTGACACAGCCGGCAATGCTGTTACCTTGCGCTCTGCTGTAATTACTTCCTGAGTACACATAACTAAACGATGTGAACTAAACATATGGCTGTGATTCTTAAGTCACTCAGACCTTGTTTGTTCCATTGTCAGTGACAACCGCCTGGCACCTTCCTTTACTGATTTTCCATTTGTAAAGATTCCTTCAGTCACATTAATGTGTGAAGTTGGCGTTCAAGATTAAGAAGTTTCTTGATGTGAAAGTAACCCCAAATGCAGTTGAATTTGTCATTAATCCATGGTGCTGACACGTAGGCAAAAGTTCACATGACTAATGCACAAAATATTAAATATATTTAATAATATCATTAACATTTTTTGTCAAAGTGGAATATAATTGAGGCATCATCTTTTTGGTAACATGATTTTTAGAATTTATATCCTGTGGCTGGGTGTGGTAGCTCACGCTTGTAAATTCTAGCACTTTGGAAGGCCAAGGCAAGAGGATTGCACAAGTCCCGGAATTCGAGACCAGCTGAGCAACATCATGTGAGCCTGTCTCATTAAAAAAAATGGTTTTAATTTATTTAAATTAAAAAGAGAATTTACATCCTGGGCACATATCAGAAATCCATCATTTTCAATATCTAAAAATTACTGGATTCTATGACAAATATTTCAACAAGCTTGTTAAAAAGTCTAGCTTTCATAGATTTTGTATTATAAGTAGTTATTTGTCAAGTCTGTTGTCTGTCATTTGTTCATAAAATATGTTTAGGTACCTTATTTTTTTCCAGCTTTTCCCTTTTTCCCTATGAGTCACTGAGAATGCCTAAGTTTTTAAAAAATAAGTATTCTCATATTAACACATAACTCTGCTGACTGGTCTTATTTTATATTCATGACTTTGAACCACAAATTGGACCTTGTAATTACACTATACTTTCCTGGTCTATTTTTTCTCCTGGTTTCTTAGAAGACTCACATTTTTTTTCTTTTTGAGACAAATCCTCGCTCTGTCGCCCAGGCTGAGTGCAGTGTGGCTCAGTCTCAGCACTGCAGCCTGCCCCTCCAGGGTAAAAGTGATTCTCCTGCCTCAGCCACTCAAGCAGCCGGGATTGCAGGCTGGCACCATCATGCCTGGCTAATTTTTGTATTTTTAGTAGAATAAGGTTTCACCATGTTGGTCAGGCTGGTCTTGAACTCTTGGCCTCAGATGATCTGCCCGCTTCGGCTTCCCAATGTGGTGGGATTACTGGCAGGAGCCACCAGGCCCTGCAGCTTCTTTAGCTGATTGCTTCTCAGCGCTGTGACTGGAACTTTCACCTTCTTACTCCCGTGGCTTCAGATGGCTGCAACATTTCCGGCTTCTCCTCTTCCGTCTTCCCATCCACCATTCCCCACCCAAAATTATCTATTTTCTTTTAATTTTCAATTCCTTGATATATTGTATTTTATACACTTGGTGGTGGCATTGCATACTTCTTGTGTGTCACCTTGGATTTTCTTGGTCTCACCCGTCTTGGGGGCCCTTGGCCACTTACGACAGATCCTGCGATCTGCAGAGTTCTAGTTTTGCAGCAGAGGCTCTGCCAGAGTTTCTGGCTTTTCCCAGCAGAAACACAGCCAGGATTTGAGATCTGGTTCACTGAGACGCTGCTGAAACGGTCAAGCCTATGAAACCTTCGCTCTTCACTTCCATCCCATGCAGGGACCGTTCTAAGGTCCTGCATGTCTGTACGAGCGTCCCCTTGGGCCCTGTGATGCGCTGCATTCTTTTAGTGCTGCAGGTCCTGCTGCATCTGCTTCTCATCCTTCACTCTGCTTGCCCTGGGATTGTATCTCCCTATGAAGCATTCATGCTTAAATCTTGTTCAGGCTGTGTTTTTTAGAGACCCTTGGCTAAGTCACGGGCTGTTTACTTTTTCCTCCCCTTTTTTTTTTGAGACGGAATCTCGCTCTGTCTCCCAGACTGGAGTGCAGTGGTGCAATCTGGGCTCACTGCAACCTCTGCCTCCCTGGTTCAAGCAATTTTCCTGCCGCAGCCTCCCGAGTAGTTGAGATTATAGGTGTGTGCCACCACACCCAGCTATTTTGTTTGTTTGTTTTAGTAGAGACAGGGTTTCATCATGTTGGCCAGGCTGGTCTCGAACTCCCGATCTCAGGTGATCCTCCCGCCTCAGCCTCCCGAAGTGCTGGGATTACAGGTATGAGCCACCGCGCCTGGCCTTTTTCTCCCGTTCGTGAGACTTGCCTGTCCATAGTCTTAGTCATTGTCCTTTTTCCTTTTAGGATATTTATATTTTGTGTAATGATTTGCAACAGCTCTTCATGAGTTGGAAGCTATTACATTTTGTTTTAGTATGTATTAAAATTAAAAAGTACCATTTGGGCACAGTGGTAATCTCAGGGCTTTGGGAGGCTGAGGTGGGAGGATAGCTTAAGCCAGGAGTTCGAGACCAGCCTGGGCAACATAGTAAGACCCTGTCTCTACAAAAACTAAAAATACACAGTGGTGTATTCCTGTAGTCCCAGCTATCCTGGAAGCTGAGGTGCGAGGATCACTTGAGCCAAGAGTTTGAGGCTGCAGTGAACCATGATTATGCCATCATGCCACTGCACTCCAGCTTGGGTGACACTCAGTCCTGACCTAAGAAAAAAAAAAGAATGAAATAGATCATTGTCAGTACCATAGAATCCCCCTCTGTGGCTCTCTCCATTCACATCCCCTTTTTTCCTCTATCCTGTAACTATTCTTGTGATTTTTCTTTCTTTATCCTGTGCCTGCATGTGTTTGTATATAGTTGTGCATATGTGTATGATACACATGTAAAGCTGAGTGCTTCTTAGTGCTGCAACTGGAACTGCTTATGTACACACACCTGCATACATATACACATACATACATGCACACACGTACATACACAGAATAAAGAAACAGTAGTTTTCACAACTCCCTACCTTTCATCTTTTCAGTTGTCTTTTTTTTTTGGACACAGGGTCTCATTCTGTTGCCCAGGCTAGAGCATAATGGTGTAATTATGGCTTACTGCAGCCTCTACCTCCCAGATTCAAGGGATCCTTCCATCTCAGTCTCTCAAGTAGCTGGGACTACAGGAATGTGCCACCATGCATGGCAAATTAATTAATTATTATTATTATTTTTTTGTAGAGACAAGTTCTCACTATGTTGCCCAGTCTGGTCTTGAAATCATGTGCCCAAGCAATTCTCCCACCCTAGCCTCTCAAATGCTGGGATTACAGACATAAGCCACCATGCCTGGCCTCTTTTCAGATGTTTCTCCCATTCCTTTCTCATCCACACACACAAAACTTACATCCAATGTAAGATGAAGACACTCAAGGCATACACAGGGAGGCCAGATGATAGATGGCTACTCAGAAAACCCATAATTTAAGCCAAAAGTAGAAAGAAGCAAAACTCCAGCTGACATCATAAAAATTTTAGACAACCACTGTTGATATTTCTAAAATGCTCTAAGATCAGTTGTAGCCATAGATACTGATTTAAGTAGGGGAAATAATTGAATGAATCTTCTAAGCATTACATAGACTTTATGGACTGGAAAATACAAAGGTGAAATAATGAAAGAAAAATTATCCAAATACATCAACTATACATAATATATCTATCTAATATCTGTAGATATGTACTCTTCTGTTCCCTACTGTTTTTAAATTGAGTTTTCCCCTTCCTTGTTACAGTTGAACATAGATATATGAAAATAGAACGTAAACAAAGACAAAACCATGCAGTAGTGTGTCCCCATGGTTCTAGCTACTTGCGAGGCTGAAGCAAGAGGCAAGAGGATCATTTGAACCCAAGAGTTTGAGGTTAAAGTGCCATAATTGTGCCTGTGAATAGCCACTGCACTTCAGCATGGGCAATATAGCAAGACCCCATCTTAAAAAGAAAAGTTAAACAAGGGTCATGAAACCATCCCTGTGCATTTGGAAGTGACCTTATACCACTCATAGGCTTTAAAAGTTTGAGGTATCATCCTACTGTCAAGGACCATCATCAACCTTGAATTTAGGTTTTTTTTTTCAGTCTAATTAACTTCCATATAAGAGATTTTATAGTCACTTAGAATATAAAACTATCAGGGGTAGAGCATATGTATAACTATTTTACACAGCTCATCTCAGAGTAGGTACTTAAATGGATTTGGTCGTCTAACTAAAAGCATGTCAATTTTATTGATCTTTTGAAAGAACCAACTTTTGTTTTCATTGACTTTTCTCCATTGTTTCTGTTTTCTATTTCATTGATTTCCACTCTAATTTTTATTTCCTTTCTTTTCCTTGTTTTGAATTTAATTTGCTCTTCTGTTTGAAGTTTCTTCAGGTGGAAGCTTAGATTATTATCTGAACTCTTTATTTCCTTTCTTTTCTTTTTCTAGAGGCAAGGTCTCACCCCATCACCTAGGATGTAGTGCAGTGGTGCAATCACAACTCGCTGTAACTTTGAACTCCTGGGCTCAAGTGATCTCCTGTCTCAGCCTCCTGGGAGCTGGGACTATAGGCACGTGCCACCATGTTCAGCTAATTATTAAATTTCTTTGTAGAGTTATGGTCTCATTAAGTTGGCCAGGCTGGTGTTGAACTACGTGGCTAAAGTGATACTCCTGCCTCAGCCTCCCAAAGTACTGGGATTGCAGGTGTGAGTTACTGCGCCAGACCTTTTTTTACAGTTCTAATTTACATTTTCACAGCTAAAATATTTCCCTTTAAGTACTTATTTACCTCCATACAATAAATTTTGGTATGTTTAAAAACGGCACTTGAGGCCGGACACGGTGGCTCATGCCTGTGATCCCAGCACTTTGGAAGACGAAGGCGGGTGGATCTCTTGAGGTCAGGAGTTTGAGACCAGCCTGGCCAACATGGTGAAACTCCGTCTCGACCAAAAATACAAAAATTAGCTGGGCGTGGTGGTGTGTGGCCCCTCACTCTAGCTACTCGGGAGGCCGAGGCAACAGTGGCTTGAACCTGGGAGGCAGTAGTTGCAGTGAGCTGAGATCTCACCATTGCACTCTGCACTCCAGCCTGGGCAACAGAATGAAACTCCGTCCCCCCCCAAAAATGGCACTTGATTAAACATTCTCATGGTATGGCACACCGTTGTCATCTAGCTTGTAGTATTGTTGAGAAATTCAAAACCATTCATGTGGGTCTTCCATATCATTTCCTTTTTTCATCTCATTTCCTTTATTTCCAGTGTTCTAAAGTTGTACAGTCACGTGTCCTAATATGGTCTATTTTTATCCACTAAGGTGTCCTGAGCAGTTGACCAGTTGATTGCTTCTTTCAATCTAGGTACCCAAGCCCTGCAATTCTGCAGAATTTTCATGTACTATATCCATGATAATTTCTTAGGCCCTATATGTGTTTTGTTTTGTTTTTTGCTCTTTTTTTTTTTTAGACAGGTTCTTGCCCTATCACTTAGGCTGGAGTGAATGGTATGATCAGAGCTCAGAGCTCACTGAAGTTTTGGCCTCCTGGACTCCAGTAATCCTGCTGCCTCAGCCTCTCAAGTAGCTGGGACTATAGGTGCATGCCACCGTGCCTGGCCGACTTTTATTTTATTTTATTTTGTAGAGATGGGTTCTCACTGTGTTGTCCAGGCTGGTCTGGAACTCCTGGCCTCAAATGATTCTTTCCCTTCAGCCTCCTTAGTAACTGGGATTACAGGTGTGCCCAGCCCATGATGATTCATTTATTTCTATTTTCTCTTTCTCTATTTCTACAACTCCTATTATTCAGATATCTAGTATTTTGGATGGAATATATTTGAATTTCTTTAGCTTCCCTTTACTTTTTCCACTTTTTGTTTTGTGTTTTTGCTCCACTTACAGAGATATTTCCTTAACTATAGTTTAAACTCTTCTACTGAGTTATTTTTGTCCTTTAAAAAATTATCATTTAGAATTCTTTTTCTCTGACAGTTGCCTTATAATAGCATCTTTTCTTGTTTCTTGTAGCAATATATTCTCATGTCTCCGAGGAAATTAATGATAGCTTATTTGAAGTTTTTTTTTTTTTTTTTTTTTTTGAGATGTAGTCTCACTCTGTCGCCAGGCTAGAGTACAGTGGCATGATCTTGGCTCACTGCAACTTCCGCCTCCCGGGTTCAAGCAATTCTCCTGCCTCAGCCTCCCATGTAGCTGGGACTACAGGTGTGTGCCACTATGCCCAGCTAATTTTTATATTTTTTAGTAGAGATGGGGTTTCACCATTTTGGCCAGGATGGTCTCGATCACTTGACCTCGTGATCCACCCACCTCAGCCTCCCAAAGTGCTGGGATTACAGGCGTGAGCCACTGCGCTGGTCTCTTTGAAGTTTTTATCTTGGCATAAACTACTCTCTTTAAGTTGTTTTATTTTTCATTTATGTATTCTACTACCTCCTGCTCACTCTCCTTTCATCCTTCTCTCCTTCTCATTCATGCTCTCTTTTCCCCCTTACTCTCTCTTCCCATGTTGGAGATTTTTTCTTAGCTGCCTAGTGATTTCTGGCTCTTGTTCACAATTAAGAATGGGGTAAAAAAACACTGATTGGAAGTTTTGTGTGCGTTGTTGGTTATTGCTGTCCTATACACTTTCGTGTAGTCTGATTTGACTGATTGTTTAATTGGGCAAGTCCCAATTTCATTATCTTTTTTACCCCTTGAGTTGGTTAGAAAATAATATTCCAATCTCTTTCTTGGCTGCCATTGTTTTGGTAGCCAAGTCGGGGAAGAAGTGGTGGTTCCAAACTTCAGTTTATAGTATTTCACTAAAATTTCTTTTCTTTCTTTTTTTTTTTTTTGAGATAAGGTCTTACTCTGTCACCCAGGCTGGAGTGCAGTGGCAAGATCTCAGCTCACTGCAACCTCCACTCCCGGGTTCAAGCAATTCTCCTGCCTGAGACTCTGTAGTAGCTGGGATTATAAGCACCCACCACTGTGCCTGGCTGTTTTGTATTTTTAGTAGAGATAGGGTTTCGCCATGTTGGCCAGGCTGGTCTTGAACTCTTGACCTCAGGTGATCCATCCCCCTCAGCCTCCCAAAGTGCTGGGATTACAGGCTTGAGCCACCGTACCCAGCCAGTATTTCACTAAAATTTCTTGTTAATATAGGACTCATTCCTCAACTGTGCCTGGCATTATCCAGATCAGAGCCTGGAGAATCAATTCACCCCTCTGCAGGAGTGTGGAGAGGACAGTTACCTGACTGTACCAAGTGGGTCAGGGGACCCAGGGTCTAATTGCTTCTAAAACAAACTTGCAAACAATTCTGTTTTTTGCTCGTTTTCACCCCTTACTTACTGAGATAACTATTGCCACCAATTCCTGAGACTTTTGGTTTACATTGGGTTATTTTTCAGGTTTTCCTGCTGCCAACCTGGGGATTCTGTTGCCATTTATCCCTCTTCCTTCTAATTTTTCTTTTTTTTTGAGACGGAGTCTTGCTCTGCCTCCCAGGCACAATCTCGGCTCACTGCAACCTCTGCCTTCAAGGTCCAAGCGATTCTCCTGCCTCAGCCTCCAGAGCAGCTGGAATTACATGTGCACACCACCACGCCCAGCTCATTTCTGTATTTTTAGTCGAGATGCAGTTTTACCATGTTGGTCAGGCTGGTCTCCAACTCCTGACCTCAAGTGATCTGCCTGCCTCGGCCTCCCACAGTGCTTGGGATTACAGGCATGAACCACCAGGCCTGGCCTCCAGTTCTATCTGTTAATGTGAGCTATGACTTTTTTTTTTTTTTTAGATGGAGTCTTGCTCTTGTTGCCCAGGCTGGAGTGCAATGGCACAATCTCAGCTCACTGCAACCTCCGCCTCCTGGGTTCAAGCCATACTCCTGCCTCAGCCTCCCAAGTCGCTGGGATTACAGGCTCCCACCACTATACCTGTCTAATTTTGTAATTTTGTAGAGACAGGTTTTCACCATGTTGGCCAAGTTGCTCTCGAATTCCTGACCTCATGATTTGTCCACCTTGTCCTACCAATGTGCTGGGATTACAGGTGTGAGCAACTGCGCCTGGCTGTAAGCTATGACTTTTACAAAAGTTTGTGCTTTTAAAAACTGTAGTTTTAGTTTGCAATGAGTAAATCTACTTTTTTTTTTTTTTTTTTTTTTTTGTGGAAGTCCCCAGTTGCTTATTGTTGCTGAAAATGTCTTTAAAATGCCTGGAGGACTTAACAAGTAAATGCCGCTGAAAGAGGTATCACATTTTTAAAAATTGATGTCATATTGCTTTTTGAGAGTAGGAGGTAATAGGTAGAGGGTGCATAAGAAAAGAGGAGCAGTACAGATCCGAAGACCCAGGTGTTCCAGGAACCATTTCGAAAGACATATTTGATTTGGAAAAACAAAAAATCAAATCAGTTCACTGTAAGCTTCTGAACCAGACACTCTCCTGAAAGTTCATTTCTGACTTTTTTTTAAACTCTACTTCACTTTGGGTGAATTTGTGCTCTTTTCTTTTTGTCTTTTCTATTAATATAATAATCCTTATGACAGAAATAATAGTGATAATAATACTATCTTCAATATTCGTAGCTTCTAGTAAGTGACAAGTCCTGTACACACACACACACACACACACACACACACACACACACACACACACATTTTACCACACCATGTTCTCTCCCACCCTATGTGTCAAGGAACAGTTCTTTCTCAGGTTGAGAGGGCTGACAATGACTACAATAAATGTGCTATTCACCGTGGCTGTAATGTCCTAATTTTAACCCTCATGGCTCTCAAGGTATAGTTGCAGGGCTCAACTAAATCAAATCCTTGTCATGAAAGAGCTACCATTAACCATTTATGAAATAGAAAGCACACTGCTTCCAAGGAAGGTTAAGTGCAATGTATTATGCAGATAAAATGAGGTATTATCAGTGTAAACAGAATACACTGATATGATACTCCATAGGAAATGAGTTCTATTTGCATGGCAGAAATTTCATCATTGGGATTAAAGCTTAAACGTGTTGCTGTGTTGGGTGTATTGCTGAACACTTGATGTGGGAACTGTGATTTGGCATCACACTGCAGGAGACTTTAAGGCATCCACAGTTCCGAGAACACTGTTTTTTGGGTAATGGGTATTGGGTGTGTCATTAGCAGTATCAAGTTCTTCCAACGCTTAGGAGGGAGAATCAGCAGCAGGAAAGAGAGGTCCAGTGCTTGAGCGGTCCAATGGTTGAATATGGCCTTAAAAGTTCCCAACTTTCATGTCTTAGGAAAAAAAAAAAACAATTTGGAAAGGTTCTTCAGAAATCATCTAATTTATACCTTGGACATCTGAAAGAATTATAACTACATCCCACTTTTCAGAGACTTCAAAAAATGATTCTGTAACTTTTCTCAGAAGTATATTGTTAAACAAGAGAGTTCTTCCTTATATCTCCCTGGTGTCTTTCCTTTTCTTCTGTCTTCAGTGGGGTAAGAATAAGAAATAACTTGTGAGGCCAGCCATGGTGGCTCATGCCTGTAATCCCAGCACTTTGGGAGGCCAAGGTGGAAGCGTCACTTGAGCTCAGGAGTTCGAGACCAGCCTGGGCAACATAGTGAGACCCGCCCCCCACCGCCCTGACAACCTCTACAAAAAAAATTAAAAAAGAAAATTCCCATGTAGTCCCAGCTACATGGGAAGCTGAGATGGGAGTATTGCTTGAGCCTGGCAGGTTGAGGATAGAGTGATTCTGATTGTACCACTGTATTTCAGCTTGGGTGACACAGTGAGACCCTGTCTCAAAAAAAAAAGAAAGAAAAAAAATAAGAAAAGAGAAATACCTTGTGGCAGACAGTTATTCCTCAGTTTTTCTTTACTCCTGATTCCTAGACTGGAAATTCTTTTTTTTTTCTCTTTAAGATGGAGTCTTACTCTGTCACCCAGGCTGGAGTGCAGTGACACAATCTTGGCATACTACAACCTCCACCTCCTGGGTTCAAGTGATTCTCCTGCCTCAGCCTCCTGAGTAGCTTAGATTACGGGCATGTGTCACCATGCCTGGCTAATTTTTGTATTTTTATATATGTTTTTGAGATGGAATTTTGCTCTTGTTGCCCCGGCTGGAGTGCAATGGTGCAATCTCAGCTCGTTGCAACCTCTGCCTCCTGGATTGAAGTGATTCTCCTGTCTTAGCCTCCCGAGTAGCTGGGATTACAGGTGTGCACCACCATGACTGGCTAATTTTTTATTTTTAGTAGAGACAGGGTTTCACCATGTTGGTCAGGCTGGTCTTGGACTCCTGACCTCAGATGATCTGCCCACTTTTGCCTCTCAAAGTGTTGGGATTACAGGCTGAGCCACTGCACCCAGCCAATATATATATTTTTTTACTTTGTTAAAAAAATTAATGTGGGATGTTTCATGAATTTGCATGTCATCCTTGCTCAGGGACAAGCTAATCTTCTCTGTATCTTTCCAATCTTTATATGCTGCCGAAGTGAAGCAAGCACTAGACTGAAAATTCTGACAACAAATCTGATTTGGGTTAATTATTACATTGCTAAACACCTTTTAATGTTATTAAAAATGTATAACTCAGCCAGACTCATGCCTGTAATCCCAGTACTTTGGGAGGCCAAGGCAGGCAGATCACCTGAGGTCAGGAGTTCGAGACCAGCCTTATCAACATGATGAAACCCTGTCTCTCCTGAGGCAGGAGAATCGCTTGAACCCAGGAGATGGAAGTTGCAGTGAGCTGACACAGTGCCACTGCACTCCAACCTGGGCGACAGAGCGAGACTCTGTCTCAAAAAATAAATAAAATATATAAAAATAAAAAATAAAAAATGTATAACTCTGGCTGGGTGCAGTGGTTCAGGCCTATAATTTCCACACTTTGGGAAGCTGAGGTGGGCAGATCACTTGAGTCCAGGAGTTTGAGACCAGCCTGGCCAACATGGTGAAAAATACAAAAATTAGTCAGGTGTGCTGGCGCATGCCTGTAGTCCCAGCTACTCCGGTGGCTGAGGCCTGAGAATTGCTTGAATCCGAGAAGCTGAGGTTGCAGTGAGCTGAGATCATGCCACTGCACTCCAGACTGGTTGACAGAGTAAGAATCTGCCTCAATTAAAAAAAAAAAAAATATATATATATATATATATATATCTCTGGCTAAATATTATTTTAGGTTGAAATTTTTTATGGCTTTTTTCATTAGTGTAGTTATGCTAATATCATATTTAATAATATACTTATGTCTACTGAAAAATTAGTTTTGCTAGTATATATACTCAGTGGTATATTTATTTGGTAATATTTTCTTGCTGATATGCATTTTATCTTTTCAGCAAGCACTAATCTTCTATTTTCATTTCCTATAAGCCTCAAATAGTGTTAGCCAAGTTATCAGCTGTTTATTAACATCATAATAGTCATTCATTTATTTATTTGATAATTTAAACACCTTTTTGTGAAAGGCATAGGGAAGAGGATATAAAGAAAAGTAAGATTAGGATCTTTGGTTCTTGGAGTTCACAGATAAGACTTAGACACTTGTAAATTTTAATTTTATTCTAAATTATTATTATTTTTTTACACAGAGACAGGATCTCACTATGTTGCCCAGGCTGGTCTCAAACTCCTGGGTTCAAGCAATCCTTCCTCATCAGTCTCTCAAAGTGCTGAGATTGCAGGCATGAGCCACCATGCTTAGCTGACGCTTGTAAATTAAATAGCAGTGCAACATAGTCTATAATTAAGTTATTCGGTTTGTGGCAGATAGTAAGGTTTGAGATTTCACAGGAGAGGGTCATGAAAGTGGGTTTCTGTGGTTGAGAACATTTTTATAGAGAAGTGACTTAAACTGGGTTTTGAAGCACAAACAGGATTTAAACAGTTGGAGAAGAGGAGGCCGAGTCAGGCTGGAAAGGGAGCAGGTTGAAATAAGCTGATACGTGTGGAGATAAAGCAGAGTTCATCCTGAAAGAATGGAGCTTGCCTTGCGAAGTAAGAAGTTTAGTAAAGTAGGTCGTGGTTAGATAAAAAGGGCCTTGAAAATTCCTAAGGATCTGATTCTGTGGAAAATGGGTTTTGGAAGAGCAAGTGACAGAGTCGTTTAAGAAGTTGAACCTAGGCTGGGCACGGTATCTCACGCCTGTAATCCTGGCATTTTGAGAGGCCGAGGCAGGTGGGTCACCTGAGGTCAGGAGTTGGACACCAGCCTGGCCAATATGGTGAAACCCCATTTCTACTAAAAATACAAAAATCAGCCGGGTGTGGTGGCACGTGCCTGTAATCCCAGCTGCTTAGGAGGCTGGGGCAGGGGAATCACTGGAACCCGGGAGGTGAAGCTTGCAGTGAGCTGAGATTTTGCCATTGCACTCCAGCCTGGGTGATAGATCGACACTCTGCCTTAAAAAAAAATAGTGTATGCTTTTCCTGTCATGCATTTGTCAGTTTCTTCCTCCTTTTTTCTTTCTTTCAGCTCCCTTTTGTTTTGTCAGAAAATGGCTTTTTTTCTTTTTTCAAAGTTTCAGATATTTATTAATCAGTGTAATCTCTAACACATCAACATGATTTCATGCATTTAGAAGAGAAATATTTCCTATTTAAGTGGAAAATTGTGTGAATGGCTTCTGGAAGACATTCATTCCAAGCAGCTTTATGGTGAAACATTTAATTTAGAAACCTGAACCTTTGGCCAGACACGGTGGCTCATGCCTTAATCCCAGCACTTTGGGAGACTGAGGCGGGCGGATCACCTGCGGTCAGGAGTTTGAGACCAGCCTGGCCGACATGCTGAAACCCCATCTCTATCCTACATACAAAAAGTAGTCAGGTGTGGTGGCGGGCACCTGTAATCCCAGCTACTCAGGAGGCTGAGGCAGGAGAATCGCTTGAACCCAGGAGGTGGAGGTTGCAGTGAGCCGAGATCTTGCCATTGCACTCCAGCCTGGCAACAGAGTGAAACTCCGTCTTAAAAAAAAAAATCTGGACCTTCTTTCTTCAGTTTGTTATAATCCACATTCACTGAGTAGAACTTGTATCAATCATTGAGACCCAGTTTGTTTCAGTGTTCTGGGTTATGCTTTCTGTCTCAATTAACACCTGGATTGAACAAGGCCAGATGCAAGACATACAATGTTGCTCCAGTACCTCCAGCTTCAACATATTCAAGGAGAGGGATTAAGCTCGATGCTTCTTGGCCTGACTGAGGATCTGGCAGAGCATGTTTACAGCAGAGGCCTCCTATTGGAAAGAAGAGAACCAGCCTAGCTATGTGGCCCTGGACTAGGGAGTATTTCATCTTTTTCTTATAATTGTTTTCTTGCATTTCTTCTTGCTCTTTGGTTTTAATACTGTAGTAGTCCTGCAGTACATGAATTGCCTCTAACACGCCGCCCTCCCTTTCCTTACCTTGCTCATTTTCCTTCTGGATCTTTTCTGGTAACCCATGAAATGAAGTTCTCGAGCCCATGGTGCACCCCCTTCTAAGAACTGAGTCTTGAGCAGTGAGTGTGAAGGGGATAATTGCAATTTAGTAGGTTTCTGTGTGTGGAGAGGTTGTACCCAGTTTCTCTTGGATCTTGAACTAAAGAATGATTCCTTAGGAGCATGTTCATAATTTTCAGACTGGCTTCTAGCTACCTAGCATAATTTTGGTTATGGTGAGATGAGAGAGGTATGAGTTTAACTGTAACACAATCAGATCAGTTTTAGATAAAGCCAAGAAGATCTAATGAGTTGTGCTTCACAGAAAAACTTCTATGTAGGAGAGCATTTTGTTTTCAGGTGAGCATTAACATTGGCCAGCATAAGTCATGTGTAGGGAAAAGAACACTGGATCAGGAGTCAGAACATTCAGACAAATTAATTCTGAGAGCTGAATTTAGAATCCTTTGTTATTCCCATTCACTGCTGATATGGTTTGGCTCTGTGTCCCCACCCAAACCTCATCTCAATTGTAATGGTGGGAGGGAAGTGATTGGATAAAGCGGATGGTTTCCCCCATGCTGTTCTCGTGATAGTGAGTGAATTCTCACGAGATCTGATGGTTCTAAAAAGGGTGGTTTTTCCTGTGCTCTCACACGCTGTCTCTCTTGCCGCCTTGTGAAGAAGTTGCCCACTTCCCCTTTCCACCATGATTGTAAATTCCCTGAGGTCTCCTAGCTATGAGGAGCGGTGAGTCAGTTAAACCTCCTTTATACATTACCCAGACTTGGGTATGCCTTTATAGCTCTTTGAGAACAGACTAATACAACTGTTTCGTTTTGTTTTTTAAACAGAGCCTCACTCTGTCACTCAGGCTAGAATGCAGTGGTGTGATTGTGGCTTATTACATCCTCCACCTCCCAGGCTCAAGTGATTCTCCTGCCTCAGTCTTCCCTGTAGCTGGGACTACAGGCACATGCCACCATGCCAAGATAATTTTTGCAAAGATGAGGTTTCTCCATGTTGCCCAGGCTGGTATTGTGATCCTCCTGCCTAGGCCTTCCATAGTGTTGGGATTGCAGGAGCGAGCCACCACACCTGGCCTCCTGTGCAGTGCTTTACCATGATTTACTTTGAGTAAAACCAAGTAGAATTGGAACTTGAGTAATTTCCAACTGGTAATGGTTAAGTCAGGAGCAGTACTGAGGTTTATAATCAACACTTAATTTACAGAAAAGACACATTAAATACGTAAGTAAGTCTAGAGGTCAGGAAGAGATTTTTAGGTTGTTCAACAGAATAAAATACTTTGAGGCATTTAAAAAATTCCACAAAGCATTTCAGAAGCACAATGTATGCATGGATAATTTACTTGCTAATTGTAATTCAAAGTCTTCTCACTAAACTAATTCTCTGAAGATCTCTATCAGGTTATTTTTTTCCCCTAGATTAGTTTATGTTGTTTGTACTTGAACAGAATAAAAGTGAACTTCAAGAATGTTTATAATTCAGATACTTCACAAATTCCAATTATTTCTCATCCTTAATTCATGAAGTTTTATATGATTTATTTCTATCTTATTTCAAAAAGTTCCTAAAACAAGGATTTCTACAAAAGATATGTTACTACACACAAACATGTATTTAAGTTTAGACATTCCCAAATTTCTTTGTTAAGAATCTCCCCTGCTTTTAAAATTTTGAATAAATGCTTAAATTCATAAAAATACATAAAATTATTTTTAGTAGGTTGGATCAGTTTTTTCTACTTCTCACTTCTTCCAGTTATAGATTATATAGCCAAGCCTTTGCTGTGTGACTTCCCAGTCCCTCCTACATTAAGCGGAGGACATATATTTTCTTATCTCATTGATTTACTTTGGCCAGAGACAAAATTTGCATATTATAAAATTCACCATTTAAAGTGTCCATTTCAGTGGATTTTCGCATATTCACAATGTTGTGTGAGCATCGCATCTATCTAATTCCAGATTATTCTCATCTCCCCAGAAAGGAACTGCAGGCCCATTAGCAGTCACTCTCCATTCCGCCCTCCTCATACACCAGCTACGTGTCTTTATGGATTTGGTTAGTCTGAACATTTCATATAAATAGCATCATACACTATGTGGTTTTGTTGTGTCTGGCTTCTTTCACTGAGTACAATGTTTTTAAGTTTTGTCCGTATTGTAGCATGTATCATCAACCCTTCCTTCCTTCCTTCCTCCCTTCCTTCCTTCCTTTTCCTTCTTTCCTTCTCTTCCTCCCTCCCTCTTTCCTTCCTTTCTTCTTTCCTTCTCTCCTTCCTTCCTTCCTTCCTTCCTTCCTTCCTTCCTTCCTTCCTTCCCTCCTTCTTCTTTCGAGTTTTGCTCTTGTTGCCCAGGCTGGAGTACAATGGTGTGATCTCAGCTCACTGCAACCTCTGCCTACCAGGTTCAAGCGATTCTCCTGCCTTAGATTCCCAAGTAGCTGGGACTACATTCATGTGCCACCATGCCCAGCTAATTTTGTATTTTTAGTAGAAATGGAGTTTCTCCATATTGGCCAGTTTGGTCTTGAACTCCTGACTTCAAGTGATCCACCCTCCTTGGCCCCCCAGAGTGCTAGGATTACAGGTGTGAGCCACCATTCCCACCATTTCATTTCTTTTTATGGAAGAATAATATCCCATTTTATGGACATGCCACCTTTTGTTTATGCATTCATCAGCTGATAGACATTTGGGTTGTTTCCACTGTTTGGCTATTATGAATAGTGCTGCCATGAATGTTTGCATACAAGTTTTTACATGAGTATATGTTTTTGTTTCTCTCTTGGGTATATACCTATTAGTAGAATTGGGTCATATGGTAACTCTTTGTTTAACATTTTGAGGAACTATTAATCTGTTTTCCAGAGTAGATGAAGTATTTTACATTCCTGCTAGTAATGTAAGAGGGTTCCAATTTCTCCACAACATCCTCCTCAACACATATTATTGTCTGTCATTTTGATTATAGCCATCCTACTGGGTGTAAAGTTGTATCTTTTTTTTTTCTTTTAGAAAAAGAGAGAAAAGGAGAAAGAAAGAAACAGCAAAAGAAAGAAAAAAAAGAATGAAAGAGAGAAAGAAAGAGGAAGAGAAAGAGGGAGAGAGAATGGGATTCTTGTTTTATTGCCCAGGCTAGAATGCAGTCTAAAAATGGGTATTAAAAACCTCTTTTATGCCAATAATTGTGATTAACAATGGAGACAGGAAGGAATAGGGGATGAAAATAACAAATAAGCAGCCAACCAATATTTTATTTAAACCTGTGAAATGCTATGCAATTGCTGGGGAGTGATTTACTTCCAGTTACGTGGTCACTTTTAAAATAGGTATAATGTGATACTGAGAAAAATGTATGTTTTGTGAATTTGGGGAGGAGAGTTCTGTAAATATTTGTTAAGTCTAGTTGTTCCAGGTCTGAGTTCAAGTCCTGGATATCCTTGTTAATTTTCTATCTCGTTGATCTGTCTAATATTGACGGTGTAATGTTAAAGTCTCCCACTATTATTGTGTGGGAGTCTAAGTCTCTTTGTAAGTCATTAAGAACTTGCCCTATATATCTGGGTGCTCCTGTAATGGGTGCGTATATACTTAGGATTGTTAGCTCTTCTTGTTGCATTGATCTTTTCACCACCATGTAATGTCCCTCTTTGTTTCTTGTGTTCTTTGTTGTTTTAAAGTCTGTTTTATCAGAGACGAAAATCACAGCTTCTGGTAATGCTAGCTGGCTGTTTTGTCCATTAGTTGATGTAGATTCTTCATTATGGTGATGCTCTTTACCTTTTGGTATGTTTTTGGAATGGCTGATACTGGTTGTTCCTGTCCATGTGTAGTGCTTCTTTCAGAAGCTCTTGCAAAGCAGGCCTGGTGGTGATGTAATCTCTGAGTACTTGTTTGTTCGCAAAAAACTTTATTTTTCCTTCACTTGTGAAGCTTAGTTTGGCCGGATATGAAATTCTAGGTTGAAAGTTCGTTTCTTTAAGGATGTTGAATGTTGACCCCCACTCTCTTCTGGCTTGTAGGGTTTCTGCTGAGAGATCTGCTGTGAGTCTGATGGGCTTCCCTTTGTGGGTAACCCGACCCTTCTTTCTGGCTGCCCTTAGCATTTTCTCCTTCATTTCAACCCTGGTGAATCTGACGATTATGTGCCTTGGGGTTGCTCTTCTTGAGGAATATCTTTGTGGTGTTCTCTGTATT
>PVKP010034805.1:0-23886 GCA_004027715.1 Plecturocebus donacophilus | reverse complement strand
ACTCAGACCTGGAACAACTAGACTTAACAAATATTTACAGAACTCTCCTCCCACAAATCCACAAAACATACATTTTTCTCAGCATCACATTATACCTGTTTTAAAAGTGACCACATAATTGGAAGTAAATCACTCCCCAGCAATTGCATAGCATTTCACAGGTTTAAATAAAATATTGGTTGGCTGCTTATTTGTTATTGTCATCCCCTATTCCTTCCTGTCTCCATTGTTAAGCACAATTATTGACATAAAAGAGGTTTTTAATACTCATTTTTAGACTGTATTCTAGCCTGGGCAATAAAAAAAGAATCCCATTCTCTCTCCCTCTTCCTCTTCCTCTTTCTTTCTCTCTTTCATTCTTTTTTTTTCTTTCTTTTGCTGTTTCTTTCTCCTTTTCTCTCTTTTTCTAAAATCTCTTCCTCTTTCTTTCTTTCATTCTAAAAAAAAAATAAGTCATCTCTGCAAGAATATCAAAATTACTATAAAGAACAATGGCCCCTGTCACTTTGCTTTTTGAAAATTCTTCACATTGAAGAGTCCCTTAAAAGCTGCAGTGTGTCCATTATAATACAAGAAGTTACAGGTGTTAAGTAATTCCCAACACATTTCTCTTATTAACTCACAGTTGCATCCCCATATTTTCTCCATTCCTCCTTTGCTACGTGGCCTTCTTTCCATTTATCCCCTTCTAAGCCCAACTCAGTTTACATTCAGATTCATTGTTTCCCTAATTGTATTTATTTATTTTTAATTATTTATTTTATTTTATTTTTTTGAGACAGAGTTTCACTTTTTGCCCAGGTTGGAGTGCTTATGGTGTGATCTCAGCTCACTGCAACCTCTGCCTCCCAGGTTCAAGCCATTCTCCTGCCTCAGCCTACTAAGTAGCTGCTATTACAGGCATGTGCTACCACACCTGTTTAATTTTGTATTTTTAGTAGAGATGGGGTTTCACCATGCTGGTCAGGCTGGTCTCAAACTCCTGACCTCAGATGATCTGCCCACCTTGGCCTCCCAGAGCGTTGGGATTACAGGCATGTGCCACAGCACCCAGCCTATTTATTTTTCTGAGACACAGTTTCACTGTGTTACCCAAGCTGCAGAGCAATGGCTTGATCTCAGTTCACTGCAACCTCTACCTCCCAGGTTCAAGCAATTCTCCTGCCTCAGCCTCCCGAGTAACTGGGACTACAGGTGCACACTACCACACCTGGCTAATTATTGTGTTTTGTAGAGACAGGGTTTCACCATGTTGGCCAGGTTGGTCTCATACTGACCTCAAGTGATCCACCTGCCTTGGCCTTGAAAAGTGGTGGGATTACAGGCATGAGCCACCACAGCCGGCCTGTTTCCCTAATTTTAAAGTCATCTCTATCATCTAATTTCATCTTTGCTGTCGCAATTTATTTTGCATCTATTTCCTGCTGTAATAGCATGATTTCATCTAATTTCTTAACTTTTTATTCTGTATAAAGTATTCAGTTTAAGGGCCCTTTCTCACTATATCATCTCCTCCATCTCCTCCTCTTCATCACTCCCTTCCTTTTTCTTTTAATGAGTCAGAGTCTTTCTGTAATCCAGGCTGGAATGCAGTTGCACGATTCTCAATGCAGCCTCAACCTCTTAGGCTCAAAGCAATCCTCCCACCTCAGCCTCCCAAGTAGGTGGGACTACATGCCTAGCTAATTTTTATTTTTTATTTTTTGTAGAGAGACAGGGTCTCACTGTGTTGCCCAAGCTGGTCTCAGACTCCTGGGTTCAAGCATTCATCCCACCTCACCTTCTGGAGTGCTGGGATTACATGTGTGTGAACCACCATGCCTGGCCTATATCTTCTTTTTTTTATTTTATTTATTTTTTAATATGGAAGACCTATGTTTTTTCATGTATAATTTTATCAACAGATTTCTCATGTGTTTTTCTGGCTTCTTGCCTTTATTTAATTTCATCTGCATCTCCAGTATATTAATCTCTAAGTATATATGTTTCAGTCTTGAGCATTTATGGTTGATGTTGTTTTATAAAAATGTCTTACTTATTTTTAAAATGCATTTATCTTTTCCTTTCAAACTAGCTTTTCTTTCTAGGAATTAGGATATTGTGGTATATATAAGTAAGCAATTATTGATTGTTTAGATGAATGATAATGGGGTACTGTGAAGTTTCAATGAAAAATATTATTTAATGGAAGTTTCTTTTCAAAAATTACTTTTTACAACCAGCATTTGAAAACAAATCATAGTATTATGTATTTGGGCATCACTTTATAAAAATCAAGTTGGGCAGGTTTTATTTGTTGAAGTTATGAGTTACCATTTTCTTATTGTGAACATTCGGATTTTACTGCTTGATATAAAAGCTGTTTATGATGAAAAAGCAGTAGATGTTTTATTGTAATGATGATGCCATGTAGAGAAAGTACTTACATTACTTGAGTAGTTTTACAGAAAAGCTTTCAACACCCCATTCAATTTTGTGTCTTTCCTTTTAATTTTCTTCTAGTTCATCATTCTTGTTGTTGATAGCATTGACAGGGAACGACTAGCTATTACAAAAGAAGAATTATACAGAATGTTGGCTCATGAGGTAAATGTTTAAAGCAAACCTTTAAAAAATAATGTAGTCAAGTATCTGTACATTGCCTTTGCTTTTTTTACAAAGCTTAATGTGATGTGATGTTGGCCATTTGATCATTAACACAACTTTATATATTAAACTGATGGAAGTCTTGAGGTAAAAATGTTCGTTACTTTTTCAAACTTAAAAAAAGTAACATGTTAATTTGTAGATTATTACTGTTACTGCAAAAATTGTTCAAAGTTAAAGTTACTTAAGCATGCCTTTGAAAGTCTGATAAATTGAGATAAGCAATAGGAAAACTTAAGGATCTTTTCCCCAAAAGTTTATAATAACTGAAAGTTCTTTAATTAATAACTTGAGATCACTTAATTCTAAGTATTTCAGGTATTTAAGAAAACTTAGTAAAACACATTCATGCACCATATCAACGTAAGATATGAAATATCTTTCCATACCTTGCCATTCCGATTTTCTTCCCTTCTCTTTCAGAGGTATCTACTATTCTGCAAGTAGTGGTTGTTATTCTTATGCATATTTTTATACTTTTACTACATTTTTATGTCTTGAAATAATACAGAGTATTGTATTCCATGTTTTTAAAACTAATACTGTATAATATATATTCTTCTGCAACTTGCTTTTTTTTGTACAACATTGTGATTTATCCATAATACATTGTGATTTATTTATGTTGATATGTACTGCTTTAGTTCATTCCTTTGAACAACTCTATAGTTTTCCACAGTATGAATATATCACAGTCAATCTGTTCTTCTAATATTTTGTAAACAATGCTGAAATTAATGTTAACCAATGAGTTATGTTATACAAAGACTAATAAATAATAAGTATTGCCCAGCTCCTACCACCGATACTCTACTTTTAAGTTCTGGAGAAACTCTAGTATTTGGCAACATACTACCATATTTGCCTATTAGAATATTACTTATGTAGTTTTGAGTCAGTATTTAAAATTCAGATATATCTTTTTTTCAGTTTGACCAATGTGACTCAAAAAATAAAAAATATCTTTTAATTTTTACTTAATACTACTCTGATAGAATGAATAATGAAGTTATGGGTATTTGAGATTATTTTTATATTAAATATTAGTGCCCGATTATGTTAAAGTAGAAGCCCTTCATTATAACTGTTCAGCTGAATTTGAATTGTGTTCAGGTAAATTTAAATTGTGGTATTTCACATATTAGAAATATTTCGTCCCGATTGCAGGATTTACGGAAGGCTGCAGTTCTTATCTTTGCAAATAAGCAGGATATGAAAGGGTGTATGACAGCAGCTGAAATCTCGAAATACCTCACGCTTAGTTCAATTAAGGATCACCCATGGCACATTCAGTCCTGCTGTGCTCTCACAGGAGAAGGGTAAGTGTTCATTGGTCTGAAGGAAGGTATGACTTCTTTCAAATTTCTTCCAACTTCTTAGGCCAACTTGTTTTCTCCTTGAATTCTGTTTCTTTTTTGTTTGTTTGTTCTTAATTAAAGGTGATTTTTTTTTATAGTGTGTCTCAGGCTTATGATACAGAAATAATTCTAGTAGAATCACTGACAACTTTTAATGTAAATATAATGTTTTACCAAAAAAAGCAATAAACTATTAAGTTTTCATAATCCAAATTTTTTTATATTCTTTGTTGCTTTTATCATATACTGAGAATAAACTGTAATGTCACCTTTCTTTTAAAGAGGAAGCTTGCAAGAAATTTCACATTTTCTGCAAGGATTTAAACCTAAGCTCTCAGCTTTCTTCAAGAGTACATCTCCTTTATTATCAGGAGGTCTTAATTCTAACTCCTTTATTATTAGGAGTTCTTTTTTTTTAATTTAAATTTATTTATTTATTAGTAGGTCTTAATTGGGAGTCATAATTCTAGACAATAAACATTTGAGACAAATGCCATAATAGTCTGTTCTTCCATTTCTAACAATTTGAATGTGAGTATTAGGCCAGGAAGAACCCAATGTTGTTTACGTATTACCCACTTTGTATCAGAGAACTTATTTAGCTTCAAATCAACCTCACCTTCTTTTTTCTCTTAGTATTTATCAGAAATGGCTTGCAGTGTAATAGCTGTGTGTAGGCTTTTTTGACTCATACTTTTAAGACTGAGTCGTAAGTATTCCATTCTTTAGAATTTAGGAGGATAAGGTAAAGTTCCTGCTATCTTTCTGTAATGGTTTAAATTTCAGTTAATTTTAAAAAGCGAGGAGTATTTGCAATCGTTATGACCAAACAAGCAAAGTTATATCTTCAAGATGAGACCAAAGTAATTTCCTGCAAACTGATTAGAAATATTTAAGTGACTATTCCATTTAAAAATTTCAATTTTTATATTGTTACTTGAATGTTGACACTGATGTATGTAAATAATGATTATGCTACCAGCCTTTGGTTAATACTTAAAAATAAGTACTCTTTCAGTTTTTAGGTATAACGTTTTTAGTGTGTTAAAAATATTTCTATCTTTTGTTCAGGTTATGCCAAGGTCTAGAGTGGATGACCTCCCGGATTGGTGTGAGATAACTTTTTTGCTTGAAAGAGACTGCTCTATTTATTCTGTGACATGAACATTTTTTCCTAGTACCTTTGGCTGCTAAGGCAGCAGCATGTTTAATTTATAACAACACAAACCTCTGAGAGCAACACTTGAATCAAGTGCAGCTGAACATGAAAGATTTTTTCTTAACTTTTTTTTTAACGCACTAATCTTCATTTGGATGAACATAATGTATAACTATGCTTTCAGCAACAATTCTTCTGTTTATTCTAATTATTCAGTGACTGCCTTGTAAGAAATGTTTGTCATATGTGTAATGTCTTCTGAAATATTGTTATGACCTTAATGACCAATTGTTTTCAATTCTTGACCACCACTCCCTCCCAACCAGAGAATGACTGGTTTGATAGAGTAGTCGTGGAAACCATCAGGTACTGCTTGCAAACTTCTCTGGCACTAAACGGTTGTTCCCTGTATAAGCCATTCGTCTTTTGGACAGAACTTACTATAAAGAAAGAAATCTACCTTGAGGATATATGTAAGGAAGATTATACATCATGAGTACTTGCCTTTTAACTTTGCCCTCATTACTGCGAGTCATGGAATAATGTTTATTTCCATGGAAATTACATAGGTTGTTTATTTATCTAAAGGAGTCAAGTTCACTCTTCTGTCTACAACATTTGGTCAAAAACTAATTAAGGTAAAAGATTTATTTAAAGCCCAGGTTTGATGTTAAATATTCTTGAATAAATCTGATATTCTCAGAACGTCACATTATTCAATGCATATAAAACTATCAAAATTTAGTAAAGCATACCAGCACTAAAAATAAGACAGTTAGAATATATTTTAGGGTCAGTTTATAAATAATTTTATTATCAACAGAAATTTTAGCTGTTTTCTTTGCAAGGTATATCACAACTGCTTTGGGCAGTAGCTAAAGCTGAAGTATGAACAGTCCATTTTGTATCTTAAAATTTGGAGTTGTGTCTGTCATAGCATTTTTACCACCAGCAGTATATTACTTTAAAAACTACATAGCTTTCCTTGAATTCAGTTGGCGGTATTATGTAATAGACTTGAAACAATTGACATCTTTTTTTTTTTTTTTTTTTTTAAGATGGGGTTTCACCATGTTGGCCAGGCTGGTCTTGAACTCCTGACCTCAGGTGATCCACCCACCTCGGCTTCCCAAAGTGCTAGGATTACAGGCGTGAGCCACCGCGCCCGGCCGACATCTTTGTAGTTATGCCTTGGGTTCTAAAATCTTATAGGAAACTGCTGAATTTAATCCTAGCTTTTAGAATATTAATATGAAACTCAGAGTTAATATTCTTAACAACTTATAAATTAAAAAGAAAAAGTCATAATCTATCAAAAGTTTATTGGATGGCATTAAAAGGTTTTTGAGGCAGTTGTCTAATATAAACAATAATCTAAACAGTATATTCCTTAAATTAAGAGGGAAGACAAGTGTTGTATTTCGATCCTGTTTATTCAAATGTATAATTTTGCTGAAACAAAAGGGATAAAATGAATACATAGAGAATACAAAATGATACAAATAATCATTTTTGCAGTATTTTAAAATGTTGATCAAAAATAAGATTCAGTGTTCATAATATCAAAATATGTGTTCAAAATTGGCATTTTAATTTTAATCTTTTTTATTTGTAAGTTGATTGAAATTTTACTCTCTTTTCTGATGTACTTGGTTTATTATATTTAGTCAAGTTAATTTAGTTGAATATGGTAACATTTTTCTGATTTATCTTGAATTGTAACACACCGTTGAACTGAACAATGGCCAGAAGAAAGCTTTCTGGGCTTTGGAAAGTAGTAACTTTGTTTTAAACCTTTTTCTTAGTGATTCTATATCAAGTAGAGTATAAGTTTAGTTTAACTTAGTTTAGTTTTTAAATAACCCTTAATCAAGAACATGAGTGAAAAGCAGATATAAATCTATACGGATGCTTTGTGGTGTGTGTGGGGTGTGGCGGAATTAAGAAGATGCCGTTTGCCTAAGCACAGTTTGCCTGAATTTCTACTTGGTTATATTGTTTACCATAAGTGCTGAGGATAATTCTTATAAGTCTGTCTTGAGAAAAAGCATACTTAGTACTTCTGTATTTGTTCTTATGAAATGGTTATCTGCCTCCTTGTATCAAGTAAGATGGGCTGGCTCAGTTTTCTTTTGTCAAATTATATGGTTATTTTTTTTATTACCACATCAGCATTATATTAAAAGCGTTTTTAATAGTTGATTATATTTTACCAACTGCAAGTACAGACTCAGATTTGCTATTTAATTTTTAAAATACAATTTATTTTCTAAATCCTTTAATAAATATTTGGTTAGTTTTGGATTAGAAATGATTTATGTTAGCCATGTGTTGAAGATGAAATTGGCATCAGTGTAAAACTGTGCTGATTGGGAAAGTTCATGATTAGCAAAATCATGTAAGACTTTTTAAGAGTATTTTTTAGGTTTTCACTCAAGTCTTTCCTGTTACAGTAGCATGAAAACTGATTATTCTGTACTCCAAGAGAATGTTTTAACCCAAGCAAGTATCTAATACTAGAGCATTGATTCTGACATTCAGTGTAAATCAGTGAATTAGAAGAAACTGTCTGAAAAGTGTACATTTGTAATTAGTGCCTTTATTCATATTTTGAAATAAGTTCTCAGTTTTATATTGTACTTGTTCTTTAGAAGTCACATCAGCAACTAATTATTTCAGTGATGAAATAATTTGTGTTTCATACCCCTCTTCACCTCCATGTATTGGCTAGCACAGTTTATAGTGAGTGAAAAGCAAGGGACCCACTTACGTTAACATTACCTTCAGGAAGGAGACTGTCCTACCTTTTATTTTTAATTTGAAAATTAAAGAAATTAAATTTTAACTGAAATCTTTTAAGTATGTTATAACCAAAGTGTAAAGTTATCCTTGCAAATTCAAATACAACATTTTTCTTAATTTTGAGCAGGTCATGTCCTTCATTCATCTTTAATTAAACCCATCATTCTTATTGAAGCCCATTTGAGAACTCTTAGAATTAATAGGATCTTTTATAAGGGAATATACTGAATATTTTTTATTGTTAATGTAACTAATTCCTTAAAACCTGGAATATTAATATATATAATCTATTAAAACTGAAGATTAAATATGTAATTTTTGCTTTTAGTTTTTTGTCTTAGTATACTTAAAGATATCATTACTTTTATTCTATATTCATTAAAGGAAAGGTAATAAGTTCATGTTTCATTGCTGAAAAATTTTAAATGGGTGCCACCCCATAGCCATAGTCATTTTGATTAAGCATAATTTAACTTTCATTATAACATAAAGATCAAATAATTATTTTACTGTGGAAACAGTGATAGGCGCAATGCCATGAACAAAATTCTCTGAAAAGTTGTGGGGGTCACAAAGAAAATTTTAAAGAAGATAGAAGCTTTTTAAAAAAAAAAAAAAAAAAAAAAAACCTTTTTAGTATATTTTTTAGGACAAATTATAACATAATTATTCTGAATGATCAATTTTTATTTAGTGCTTAACTATGTAAAACCAACCATATCAGTAGAAAACTGTACTGGTGTCTTATGTAAAGATGGATAAATTTCGTTGGAATTTATCTTTGGAGACCAACTTTACGAGGCTGACTTCATTTACGTAAGGCTTTGGAACCAAAAAAACTTCACTAATTCAGTTCTAAAAGATATTTTACATTTTGCCTGGGTAAAGTGACTTCAAGATACAGCATGGTATCTTGTATCTAGTAGAATATTGTGCTGGCCATCCAAAAAAGTGGATTCGAGCCTTAATTTGGCCATTTGTCAGTTGTCTAGTTGACCTTAGACAGTTAGTGTCCATGCCTTTCCTTTTGTTTTTCCCATATGGAGGAACTTAAACTACAACTCTAAAATGTCTTTTGGTTTTAAAATTGTTAATTCTTACATGCTATTATTAAAAATTAAAAATCCCCCAAATCGTAGGGAAATACATGTAATATGAAATTAAATGTATTTTTATCCATTATTTGATTCCCACCTATTATTTTATTTAGAATATGAATACAATCAATTAGGGAAAAAAGTATCAGTAACTGCTATTCAATTTAAATTCAGCAAATAGCTATTGACAATGCAAAAGAGAAAACAAGCCATATTGCTAAGAAAAGGATAGTAAGCTGCTTAGACACAACCAGCCTGTGTTGGAAATAATTCTCTTCTAGAGAATTTACCTTATTTTCCTGGTTTGTACTAATTGAATGGAAGTGGTTAGTTTGTTCAGAGTTTATTGCCTTTTGATGCCACCCCAAACTACAGTTGTGTTTGACTTTCCATATTGAAAGAGTAGAGTCAGTAGCCTGGATGTTAATCTTTTACAGATGTCTACATAAATCTGAAAGTGGTTTATAGTCAAGGTTAGTTTTTCACTACTGTCTCATCCTTATTCATTCACTATTACCGTGAAGACTGAAATCCAAAAGCCAAGTTCCCCCAAAAAGTATTTTTTAAGAATTCTAGATGACCAAAATAAATAGAGGAAGGCCAGTATAAAAAATATGTCCAACTATTTCATTTTAAATTTAAAGTAGAAAAAAAATTGTGTCCATCAGACCTAAAATCAGCTTTAAATGTATATAGTTTGGCAAAACGTTTAGGAAATATTAAGTTAGTGGTTTAGAGACATATTGAAAAACAAATTCAAAGCACTAGAAAGTAAAGCAATACCATGGGGTCGAAAAATCTTCCAAAGGACATCAGGTAAGAGAAAATGTGAATGAAAGCAATGAATTTCTGCCTCTCCCCCCTATTTAAGGCACTTAAAATTACAGGAAATGCAGTCTTTTTACTGTAGAGCTAAATGGCCTATATTATTTTTAGCATGGCCAAAGGAGTGAAGACTGACTAGGGTTTTAGAATTTGGAACTGTAATCATATAAAGGAATCTTTTGCATTTTTTAAACCAGTAAGCTACATTTTCTCCTGGAAATGGAGAAATATAAAATGTGCCGTGCATAGCTTTTGGAATAGAAAACAAAGTTTTAAAAAAATGGAAATGTTTTCTTGCACAACTTGTAAAATTTTAATTTAAAGATTACCTCATTTTTCAATCCATAAGGTGCTTTGCTCAAGTTTGTGGGATGTTGTACCATCTCATAAAAACCCCCTTCACCCACACTGTATTTGAAATATGCAAAATACATAACTAAGGGATAGCATTCCTTGGAGATTTTGTTTTGTTTTACTCTTGTTTACCACCAGCTGGGCCAACATGGTAGATCTATCAGATTCCCATACGGTTTTTATTAAAGCACATAGGAAAGTGCTCAGTCAGTATTTAATTAGTTTAATTAAATAAAAGAAGGGAGAAATCCTAAATTTGATTGATTTTATTATACTGTGAATATATTTCCATCAGTGTTGGTAAGATATCAAATGACTATCAGTTGATCTCGGTCACCACTGACTTATTTGCATGTTTAAGCCCTAGTCACAAGAGACAATAATCACTTTAATCTTATATTTTCCCTCAGGAAATTTAGGGACTCCGAAGCCCCTATTTTATTCTCTTGGAGTAAACTGTTGAGTGTAGTTATGAAAACTTTTATTTAAGACTTTAAAAAAAGTTTAGCTGCTATTTCTTTGAAAGTGTGAAATAAAATGATGGTCATGGTTTTTTTCATTTACGGAAGAGTTACAAATTTTACCATGTTCATCTATTCCACAGAGCATATTATAAACAACAACAACAACAACAAAAAAAACTAACAGCAATACAGCCTTGCTGATGCATTTATTCTAATCAGAGTGAATGATTATAATCACACGTTGCTATTTTAACATAAATGGGTGCTTAGAGCATTAAAGAGGAAGCAGTAGGCCCTGTACTCAATATATTTCTTGCCTCAGAATGTAAAACAACTTTAAAGTGTCTGTATTCATATTTATGTGCATTTCTTAAGACTTAATTACAAACTTGTTATCCCTCAAGCTGCAGGCTTTCTGCAAAAGCTCTAAGAATATCTTAGTTACTATGCTTGTTCAACTAGAAGATGGTATTAATAAGGTCAGAATTAGGAATTGGATCGCTCTGTGGGTCCTCTGGTATTGTGCAGAGCAAAGAAAAATGTTTTTCACGTCACAAACTGTGTGTCTGAACCCTAACCGAAAAAATGTGTTCCATTGGTCCGGTATATAAGCATTAACAAAAATTTTAAAGCAAGTAAATTAATACATTCACATTATCACTTCTTGAAAATGGTTCAAAGCATGTTTTCCTGATGGTGGGGTTGTTGCAATGACATGTTTTGAAGTTTTTAATACTTTATTACTGTTATGAAGTGCTTCTTTTATATGTTAAGTTTAGGTTGCCGGTACTCACACTTTTTTATTTCTGCAATTATGTTATAACGAGTTGTTTGCATGCCTACTTAACCCAAGTAAAAGGATGCTGTTTGCTCTGGAATGTTCATCTCTTAGACAGGTTTTGGCTCATTTCCAATCATGGTGCAATATAGTGTAACATTCATTTGTTTTCAGTCAACAGTTTTATTTTTGTCATAATAAATAATTACTTTTCCAATACAAAGTGAACCTGGTGTTTTCTTGTAAAGATAAAATCTGTTTTAACAGTCTTTTGCTTGCAAATGATAGAAACACACCTATGCCAACAAAGAGGAGGATTTTATTATAGGGGTGAGGTGGTGGGGGCTCATGGAACCCAGGATCAGGAATACAACTGGATTTATAGAACAGACTGGACTAGAGACTGGATTATTTAGGAGGCAGCAGAAAGTTACCTTTTTTCCTACTTACCTCTTTCTGTCATTCACCTGACTGGATTTCTCTATTTCCTGATCCACATGATGTATAATGTCCCAGGTCCAGTAGCCTCCTCTATTTGTACAAGGGAGAAGTCAGATTATTGTCAGATTTTTAGTTACAATTTTATATTCCCCAGGGAAATTGTTGATTAGCCTCCATTGGGTGATTTCCTCCCTGATCTAAACAACTAGCCAAGTGGAAGGTGCATTTACCAGAGAAGGGGAATCTGGCGTGGGAAGGTGATCTAGATTGGTGTGTGCTCCATTGTGGGATATAATTGGGATCATCTACATATTGTGTCTACCTAATTTGTGTCCTTGTGAAAAAAAGAAATTGAGATGTAATCTAATAATGAGCAGGATAACATTTTCACTGTGTCTATTCTTCAGAGTCCTCTCAAGTAGTGATTTCAATTCCACCGTTTTTGTTCACAGACCTCTTTGGGAATGTGCTAAAAGTTACCTTCATAGAAAAATTACACATATTTATGGAGTTAGGAATTTTGAGTAGAAGGAATTTCAGGTATCTAAACTTAAGAGTTCTCCTACACACAGAACATTCAGATTTCTTCTGAAAGACACCAGAAACTAGTAGGATTTCATTCTGCCTATTATTTTTTTAAACCAGTGAATTTAAGATTGCTATTTTTTAAAGCGTGTGTTACATAGGTATATATAGGTATTTTTGTAGGTATAATTAATGTATTAAACTGTACCTGGTTAAAGTGTACATTTTGAAAAGCTTTGATGTGCATACATTTTTGAAACCATCACTACAATCTGGGTAGTGAAAATATTAGTCACTCCAAAAGTTTCCTAGGGTCGCTTTGTAATCTTCCCTTCTGCTCCACTCCCCATCCCCAGATAACCACTGATTTTGACTAATTACCACCAATTTTGGGGTTTAAAACAAACCAGTCTAAAATTAAGGTGTCATCAGGGCTGTGTTCCTCCTCAGTCAAGGTTCAGGAGAGAATTCATTTCCTCACCCTTTTCAGCTTTCAGAGGCTGCATGCATTTCTTGGCTTACGGCCCCATCCTCAGATCAGTCCACCATCTGGCTTCTGTCAACACGTATCCTGCCGCTCTGATCCTTCTATGCGTCTGTCATATTAAGGACCCTTGTGTTTCTAACTAGGTTTGCTGTGATAATCCAGGATAACCTTCCCATCTTGAGGCCCTTATGCCAGATAAGGTAACACATTCCCTTGCTCTGGGGAATGAATTCTACTTCTCGTGAGCTAAGAGCATCCTGAACAAAAACTATCCCTGCTGGCAAGTGGCCACTTGGAATCTTGGCTCACTTGCCACCTCTGCCTCCCAAGCTGAAGTGATCCTCCCATCTCAGCCCCCTGAGTAGCTGGCACCACAGGCATGTGCCACTATACCCGGCTGTTTTTTTGTACTTTTTTGTAGAGTTGTGGTCCCGTCATGTTGCCCAAGCTGGTCTAGAACTTTTGGGCTCCAGCCATTTGCCTGCCTCAATCTCCCAAAGTACTGGGTTTTATAGACGTGAGCCACTGTGCCCGGCCCATACATTGATTTGATTTAACAAACACTTCTTTGTTTAAAAGACCCTTCCTACTAAGAAAACAAATGTATAATCCTCGGCAAATTTGAATTCCCATCTCAAATTTTCCATCTGAGAATTTTTGACCTGGTATCTTTTAGAGGACCTGGAGACGATGATGCGGCTATACTCGAGGATTCTTCTGCAGCAGAAACATATAGTTTGAGTTCGATAATGACAAAGAATCCATGTCTTCCAAAATGGGATTGGCTATTTTATCACTTCTTTCAAATTAATCACCTTATTTTGGCAGATGAAGTTGTATAACTCAACATCAAGATACTTCATACTTGATAGGGATCATCTAGTCGACATGTTCCTGGATTCTGAATTATGCGTATTCAATTTTAAAGTACACTTCAACACTCGCTGCAGTCTCTGCCTCCCAGGTTCGAGCAATTCTCATTTCTCAGCATCCCAAGTGGCTGGGATTACGGGCATGCACCACCACACCTGGCTAACTTTTTTTTTTTTTTATTTTTAGTAGAGATGGGTTTCAACATACTGGCCAGGCTGGTCTTGAACTCCTGACCTCAGGTGATCTGCCCCAAAGTGCTGGGATTACAGGAATGACCACCACACCTGGCCCAGATGCATGTTATTCTAAAGCTGTCACTACCATGGAGAAAGGTTTAAGAAACTTGAGCTCTGGCTTCATTTTCTCTTATTAATAGAATGAAAGGGAAATGAAAGAATTTCCTCCAGATATGCTTTGCCCAAAAGCATAGGTATAATGGAAGTCACTTGGCTAGAAAGGCAATTTGTATTCAGAACAGGGACCCTGGGGCTCAGAAGAGGTGGAGAGAAAAGGCTTGGGGAAGGAAAGAAAAAGCTTTCTACCCACCAAAGAAAAATCTTGATTTAAATAGGAACTCCAACTCCCTGCACTTATACACAAAACCAAAAGCAAAAACAGATGCAAACAGTGGCTCCTTTTCAAATGTGCTTTTTCTTTCCTTGTCAAAGTTATAATTTCCTTTAAAAAAATTATAACGTACATGAAGTGCATGAAACAATGTGTGCAATTTAACAAATCAACACAGTGAACATATGTTCCCAGCACTTACTATTGTATCCAGTATTGCTCTCTGGAAATGGCCAGCTTCTTGTGGTTATAGATACCACGCTCATTCAAAAGTACTTGAGACCATGTTCCACCTCTGAGGATTTCCCAGGGTGAGATTAGGGCTGTGACTTATTCTCCCCAAAAAATCCACAGAATGTCCCAGTGATAGGTACGTGTATGACTGTGGTAAAGAGAAATCTGATAGGGAAAAAGAGATGTTGATTTCTCATTAATCTCTTACTTCCTGGAGCCTGTGGCGTACATGAAACCACCATTGCAAAATAATAACAGACAGTGAAAGAGATCTGACCTAACCAACTCCTTGCTTCTAACCTCCAACTTGTCCTTGTTAATTCCTGGGAGCTGGCCAAACTAACTTTGGGAGGAACTCAGTTTATAGTTTATAGTCTAAAACTATAAAGACTATAACAGCCCTTTGCCAAGACAGATCCCCTTCTTGCCTGGGGACGTCTTAGACTGCTTTTGTAGTACTAACACATTAGCCAAAAGATTAGAAATTATGGCTTAGGAGTCATGCAGCTGTAGGCTGCAAGATTCTAAACCTCCCCAAGTTGCTCCTGGGCATAACATCACTATTGTAAAACCTCAGATGAGTGTTTGAGATATTTTGTAGGCTCTGCACTTGATGGATCAGCAGGCACCACCCAGATTGATAAATTGGTTCATCTTGTGGCCCTCACCCAGGAGGTGACTCAGGACAGCTTCTACTCCCAATGATTTCATCTTTGACTTGATCAATCAGAACCCCTGATTCACTGGCCCCCTACCCACCAAAATTATCCTTAAAAACTCCAATCCCTGAATTGTCAGGGAGACTGATTTGAATAACAGTGTAATTCCAGTCTCCCGCACAGCTGGCTGTGCGTGAATTACTCTTCTCTATTGCAATTCCGGTGTCTTGAAAAGTCAGCTCTGTCTAGGCAGCAAGCAAGGCAAATCCACCTGTTGGGTGGTTATATACAAATTGTCCAGGTCTGAGTTAATAAGGAAAAACAAAGAATTACAACAATTCAGCCTGATAAATTTTACTGAATGGTGGAGTCCTCAGTACCAATGGATGTTAACACCAACGCATTATAATTTCCAGTGACTCCAATGAATCCCACTCTGTAGACCGGCCCCTACATTTCTAGATGAGACTTCTTTGGTGGTACCTACCACGAAGACAAATTTTGTTGCACTCTTACGGGAAAGTAATATCTTTGCTTTTGGTGGGGAAGGGCCAATATGGGTATGTGCCCACAAGAGTGAGAATAAAAGGTTTTGTCCTCCAGATTCAAGAAAGTAAAAGACTGTCTTTTTGCTATAATCCTTACAGGTAAGAACGACAGCCTCACATGAACGCATCTGTCTCTGACAATCAGTTATGATTCAATGCTTCAGAAAGTCAGCCAGTCAGTGAAAGTGAATGATCGTGCTTCCACTTTGGGGAAATTTGATAAGGAGCTTGAAACTCTTCCAATTCCTTATGTTCCATTCAAACCATATTTTTCCTCATCGAGACTAACCCTTAGAGTGGTTCGCTAACAACGATGTCAGCATCAACTAGGAACTTGTTTGAAACGCAGGTTCTCAGACTCCTTCCCAGACTTCTTGTGTAAGAAACTCTCAAGGTAAGGGCACAGAAATCTAGTTCATCAAGGCTTCCAGATGATTCCGCTGGAGGTTAAAGTTTGAGAACCACTGCCTTACAAATTCAACTCCTCCTTGCTTTAGAAGAAATATCTGTTTTAGATATTCACTGATGGCCTTTTGCTTTAGCAAAGTGAGACCATTATTATTTCTGCAGGAAAAGGTAGTGCTCATCAGGCATAGGGAAGAACCCTAAGAAAGGAAAAGCGTTCCTCAGCTGAACACTGACTGAGAATTCAGATAGATTTGATCAACGTTAGCCACAGCAACCTGGACTTACAGTAGGAAAAAGAACCTGGCAAACTCCAATCTGAAAGCCTGGAATATGGCAATATCCAGTTATTTATTTATTTATGTATTGACGAAGTCTCCCCGCTGGAGTATAGTGGTGGAATCTTGGCTCACTGCAGCCTTTGCCTCCCGGGTTCAAGCGATTCTAGCCCCTCAACCTCCTGAGCAGCTGAGATTACAGGCACCTGCCACCACTCTGGGCTAATTTTGGTATTTTTAATAGACACGGGGTTTCGCCATGTTGTACAGGCTGGTCTCAAACTCCAGACCTCAAGTCATCTACCTGCCTTGGCCTCCCAAACACTGTGCCTGGCTGTATTCAGCTTTTAAGGTGACTTTATCTCCATGCTAGTAATGACAGTGAATGAGACACAAACTCTACGAAACCAGTGATGTGATTGAGAATACCCTGCAGGTAGATAAAAGGCTTTTATATCCTTAGCGAGCAGGTTTGAGAGAATGCAGAATTGAACAGTTGCCAGGGATACCCCTTTCCTTTTTTTTTTAATAGACTTTATTCTTTATTTTTAAATTTATTTATTTATGTGTTTATTTGGGATGGAGTTTTGCTCTTGTTGTCTAGGCTTAATGCAATGGTGCAGTCTCAGATCACTGCAACCTCCACCTCCGGGCTTCAAGCGAGTCTCTTGCCTCATCCTCCCGAGTAGCTGGGATTACCGGCACCTGCCACCACGCCTGGGTAATTTTTTGTATTTTTAGTAGAGACGGGGTTTGACCATGTTGGCCAGGCTGATCTCAAACTCTTGACCTCAGGAAATCCACCTGCCTCGGCTTCCCAAAGTGCTAGGATTATAGGCGTGAGCCACCATGCTTGGGCTAAAATAAACTTTATTCTTTAGATTCACAGAAACATTGAGAAGAAAGTATAAAGAGTTCCCCTATACCACCTGCCATTCCCTCCCACCCCCACACAGCCTCCCTTACTATCAACATCCTGCATCATGGTGGTGCCTTTGTTATGACCGAAGAAACTACAGCACAAATCCTCATCGCCCAACATACATCATCCACCAAAGTCCATAGGGTTTACTCTTGGTATGGTACATTCTAAGGGGTTTGACACATCCATATTCGCATGCACTCACCATTATATTATCATACAGAATACTTTCACTGTCCTAAAAACTCTGGGCTCAGCCAGGAGTGGTGGCTTATGCCTGTAATCCCAGCACTTTGGGAGGCCGAGGTGGGCACATCACAAGGTCAGGAGTTAAGACTAGCTTGACCAAATGGAGAAGCCCCGTCTCTACTAAAAATAAAAAAATTAGCCAGGGGTGTTGGCAGGCGCCTCTAATCCCAGCTGCTCAGGAGGCTAAGGCAAGAGAATTGCTTGAACCCGGGAGGCAGAGGTTGCAGTGAGCTGAGATCACACCACACTGCACTCCAGCCTGGACGACACAGGGAGACTCCGTCTCAAAAAAAACAAAACAAAACAAAAAAATCCTCTGCTCTGCCTGTTTATCCTTCCCTTCTACCTAACCTCTGGCAACTATTGATCTTTTTACTGTCTCCATAATTTTGCCTTTTTGAGAATGTCTTATGGTTAGAATCATCTGGTATGTAGCCTTTTCAGACTGGCTTTCTTCATGCTAATATGCATTTAAACTTCCTGCATGTCTTCTCATTGTTTGACAGCTCTTTTTTTTCCTTTCCCCACATTAACTTTTCATTTTATTTGCAAGGTTTTAAATTGTAGGTTAATATAGTTACAGGAAATGCACATTCCAGAAGTGGCCAGTTCAGGAATTTTCACAAATTGAAACTATGCATGTTAGCAGTATACTGATAAAGAGAGAGAACAGGAGAACAAGCCAGGGGGCTTATGCAACAACCTGGTGGCTCATGCTTGTAATCCCAGCACCTGGCCGGGCACAGTGGTTCATGCCTGTAGTTCCAGCGCTTTGGGAGGCCAACGTGGGCGGATCACAAGATCAGGAGTTCAAGACCAGCCTGACCAACATGGTGAACCTCTGTCTCTACTAAAAATACAAAAATTAGCCGGGCATGGTGGCACACGCCTGTAATCCCAGCTACCTGGGAGGCTGAGGCAGGAGTATCACTTGAACTCAGGAAGTGGAGGTTGCGGTGAGTGGAGATTGTGCCACTGCACTCCAGCCTGGGAGACAGAGCAAGACTCCATTTCAAAAAAAGAAAGAAAGAAAGAAAAGAAAGAAGGAAAGAAGAAAGAAAGAAAGAAAAGAAAGAAGGAAAGAAGAAAGAAAGAAAGAAAGAGAAAGAAGGAAAGAAGAAAGAAAGAAAGAAAGAAAGAAGAAAAAAGAAAGAAAGAAAGAAAAAGAAAGAAAGAAAGAGAAAGAAAGAAAGAAAGAAAGAAAGAAAGAAAGAAAGAAAGAAAGAAAGGAAAGAGAAAGAAAGAAAGAAAGAAAGAAAGAAAGAAAATCCCAGCACTTTAAGAGGCCGAAGTAGGAGGATTGCCTGAGCCCAGGAGTTTGAGACCAGCCTAGGCAACATAGTGAGACTCCACCTCTACAAGAAATAAAACAAATAAAACAACACCTGGCTAATTTTTTGTATTTTTATATTTTTAGTAGAGACAGGGTTTCACCATGTTGGCCAGGCTGGTCTTGAACTCCTGACCTCAGTTGATCCTCCCACCTCAGCCTCCTAAAGTGTTGGGATTACAGGCGTCAGCCACTGCAACCGGTACACATAGATTATTCTTAATGTTCCTTTCTGTTATGAAGTCATCTGATTATGCAGGATGCCCTTTGTTCCTGGTTTTAAAAAATTCACATATCATGTTGTAATATGCTCTGAAAACCACATACAATGTAAATGTATCATACATTGAAGTTTATAATACTGTTTAACAGTAGGTATACATTAGCTAAGAAAATTTTAAAACATGGGCTGGGTGCAGTGGCTCCCACCTGTAACCCCAGGACTGTGAGAGGCTGAGGCGGGTGGATCACCTAAATCCAGGAGTTTGAGACCAACCTAGCCAATATGGTTGTGGGAAGTAAAAAAGTTCCTCTTTAAAGTTTCCTTTCTTGTTAACGAACAAATCATAAGTGTACTAATAATTATTTGTTAAGCCCTATCCTATGCAGCTGTTAAATATGCCATGCTTACAGGCACATAGTACATTCTGTGTTCTTGTACTTTAACCAAAATATCTGTGCTGGACATGCTCACAGGCAGGTCCCAGCTCTCCATTGCTTTTACCTGTTTAGAAAGGTTTTAAGTTATTAGCCAACGAGATTTTAGTATAGATTGTGAGGTCTGGCTTCACCCAACGGAGATTAGACACAGCAGTCAGGACAACCCCAGCAATGTAGGGGATAAATATGTCTATTTTCCTTTGTTCATTGTACTCTCCAGCAAGATGGCTAGTGAGAGTACCCTTCCTGCTGTCAAGGCAGTAAAAATTGTGTTACTAAAAAATCCTTTGTCTCAGTGCTAATTTTTCTTTGCAGCACCGAGCATCTGTTTTCAACAATGGTGAAACATCTCTACTTAAAATACAAAAAAATTAGCCGGGCCTGGTGGTGTGTGCCTGTAGTCCCAGCTACTTGGGAGACTGAGGCAGGAGAATGGCTTGAACCTGGGAGGGTTAGGGTTAGGGTTACAGTTACGTTGCAGCCAGCCAAGATTGTGCCACTGCATTGCAGCCTGGGCAATAGAGCCAGACTCCATCTTATAAAAAAGAAAAAAAAAAAAACATTTAAATGTGGTATTGGAAATCTACAGTGCAAACAATCACAAAAAGATAGTTTAAGCTGAAGCATTATAAAATATGTAATCAGTAAACGTGAGGCTTTGGGTTTGTTTTCCTTCTCATCCTCTCTCTCCCCTTCCCCCTCTTGCTTATTCTTTTCTTCGTTCTTCTCTTTCCTCTTCTTTCCTTTCCTGCTTCTCTTCTTCCCTCAGCCCTCTTCTTTCTCCTCTGCCTTTTCATCATTCTCCTTCTCTCTCCTGTCTTCTCCTTTTTTCTGTGCACTAGGGAAGGCTGACAATCAGTAAATTCATGTCACAGAATAAGTTAAGGGATGTATTTCTTGTTCTTCTTGATCTTGTTTGGAGTCTCATTCTGACACCCAGGCTGGAGTGCAGTGGTGCGATCAGCCTCCCAGGTAGCTGGATTTACAGGCATGCACCACCAGGCCTAGCTAATTTTTGTATTTTTAATAGAGATGGAGTTTTACCATGTTAGTCAGGCTGGTCTTGAACTCCTGACCTCAAGTGATCTGCCTGCCTCAGCCTCCCAAAGTGCTGGGATTACAGGCGTGAGCCTTCACGCCCTGCCCTTCTCAACCTTCTTGTTCTTCTCTTTTTGCTTTTTTTTTTTTTTTTTTTTTTTTTTTTTTTTTTTTTTTTTTTTTTTTTTTTTTTTTTTTTCGTTATTTGTCATTCAAGAAAGAACTCCAGAGGGGTTTAAATGTGAATATAACTTAAATGTGAACCAGAATAGGAAGACAGGTAAATGTTATTTTCTAAAAAGTGCTTTTTGAAATATTAGTTTCTTCTCTAAGGTGAAATCTGATATGGTGGAGTAGAAAAAAAAATACAACCTCTTATAACTCCTCCCCTCTCTTTTTAAACAGAATATTTCTTCTAATTTTAAGCTTCCGGGGCCGTTAAGAGGTAAATTAGTTTTCTAGAACAGTTAGTGTGTTTCCTCTAGATGGCAGAATAGGATTTTGCTTTGCACTGTTGAAATCTCTTGGCTATTTAATGTTACCTATTAAAGAAAGTTTTTAGTTATTTGGTAACTGAACACATATTTAAAATTTTCTTTATACAGATAACACCTCGCCAGCCTAAAGTCACAGGAAGAATAGGCCTAGGTACACAAATAATAAATCTGAATAATAATTTTTTTTTAATTGAGAACATTTGATAATCAAAGTTGCTATGCTATCTTGAGTACATTGCTAATTACTTTGGCAAAATATAGATGCCACTAGACTGGCTTTGATGTGAAGATGAGACTTAATAACTAACATTGATTATTGCTACCCAGTGAATGTTGCTGGAGTCCTTGAAAATTACCCTCCCATTTGGTGAAATATGCTGTCACATTTGCCTTTATGTTGCAAATTTGTTTACTGGCACATTTTTTTCCATTGAAATTTCAAAAATAAACTTTTTGAAAGTGTAATTCAAATAGACTAGAATAGACTTGACTTAGTTATTAAGAAATCTGAATTCATTGTATCTGAAAGGTGGAATTCATATCAGGCCCCTTAGCAATTATTATTTATTTATAAGAGTTTATCATATTATGCAGTGTTGTCTTTGAATACAATTGCTATTGGGGAACTATTAGTTTTCTTTCATCTCTCAATAATCTGTTTCTACCAGAAAATGAATTATCCACATAACAAACACTCTAGAAATAGTTACGAATTAGAATTGATTTGAATACAGCTCACATTCCCAACTTTGATCTGAAGCATCTAAGGAGATGTACTCAAGTGTTGAAACCTTATCTTTCTTTTTGAAAGGGATCATCTTTTCCCCACAAAAAGCCTGCATCACATGTCACCCAAGTGAAGATCACTCTTTATCCACTCATCTAGGGATGATGTAACAAAGACTGATTTCTGAATTTTAGATTTACCCATATTGAGGTGTGAGGTCTGTATGTTTTGTTTTAGCAACAGAGGAAGGTAGTGATGTGTGCTCTCACTCTGGTAATTTTGCCTATGAGTGATTGATACGGTCTTGTGCTGTACACAACAATCTTCTGGTCAATGAGGGACCGCATATACGATTATGGTCCCGTAAGATTACAATGGAGTGAGCTGGGTGTGGTGGCTCATGCCTTTAATCCTAGCACTTTGGGAGGCCGTGACAGGTGGATTACCTGAGGTTAGGAGTTCGAGACCAGTCTGGCCAACATGGTGAAACCCTGTCTCTACTAAAAATACAAAAATTAGTCAGGCCTAGTGGCATGTGCCTGTAATCCCAGCTACTTGGGAGGCTAGGGCAGGAGAATCACTTAGAACCAGGGGTGAAGGTTGCAATGAGCCGAGATGATCCCACTGCACTCCAGCCTGGGCAACAGAGCAAGACACCATCTCAAAAAAAAAAAAGATTATAATGGAGCTAAAAAATTACTATTGCCTAATGCCATTGTACCCATCATAATGTCATAGCACAAAGCATTGCTCACAGGTTTGTGGTGATGCTGGTATAAACAAACTTGCACTGCCAGTCATTTAAGAGTGAAGCCCATATAATGATAAAGAGTACGTACGTACTGCATGGTAATTAAAATACACAACTATGTTACTACTTCTCGTATCTACTATACTGTAGTTTTTATTGTTATTTGAGAGTGTATTTCTTCTATTGATTTTTAAAGAGGTAACTGTAAAATAGCCTCAGGCAAGTCTTTCGGGAGATATTCCAGAAGAAGGCATTATTATCATAGGAGAGGGCAGCTCCATTCGTGTTATTGCCCCTGAAGACCTTCCAGTAGGATGAGATGGGCAGGTGGAAGACAGTGATATTGATGATCCTGACCACGCATAGACTAATGTGCTTGTTTGTGTCTTGGTTTCTATTAAAAAACCTTTTAAATGTAAAAAAAAAAAAAAATAGCCTGGGTGTGATGGTTCACACCTGTAATTCCAGCACTTTGGGAGGCTGAGGTGGGCGGATCACTTGAGGTCAGGAGTTTGAGACCAGCCTGGCCAACATGGTGAAACTCCATCCCTACCAAAAAAAAAAAAAAAAAAAAAAATATATATATATACACAAAAATTAGCCAGGTGTGGCAGTGCATGCCTGTAGTCCCAGCTACTCAGGAGGCTGAGGCAGGAGAATCGCTTGAACCCAGAAGGCAGAGGTTGCAGTGAGGCAAGATCACACCACTGCACCCCAGCCTGGGTGACAGTGAGGCTATGCCTCAAAAAGGAAAAAAAAAAAAGTAAAAATAAAATAAAATAAATTAAAAATAGGAAAAAGCTTATAGAATAAGGAGAGAGAGAGAGAGGAAATAGTTTTGTACAGGTGTAGAACATTTGTGTATTATAAAAGAGGTAAAAAGTTAACAATATTGAAAAGTTTATAAAGTAAAAAAGTTAAAGTAAGGTAAGGTAAATTTAATCATTAAAAAAATCTTGTAATGTAAGTGTACAATGTTTTTAAAGTCTACAGTAGTGTACAGTAATATCATTGGCCCTCAAAGTCATTCACTACTCATTCATTGACTCACCCAGAGCAACTTCCAGTGCTACAATTTCCATTCATGGGGGAGGGCCCTATGCTGATGTACCACTTTCTCTCTGTCTCTCTCTCTCTCTCTCTCTCTCTCTCTCTCGCTCTTTGTGTGTGTGTGTGTGTGTGTGTGTGTGTGTGTGTGTGTGTGTGTGTGTG
>PVKP010034804.1:0-23885 GCA_004027715.1 Plecturocebus donacophilus | reverse complement strand
AAAGAAAGAAGGCCAAGCATGGTGGCTCATGCCTGTAATCCCCGCATTGAGGAGGCTGAGGGAGGAGAGTCGCTTGAGGCCAGGAGTTTAAGATCAGCCTGGGAAACATAGTGAGACCCCTGTCTCTAAAAAAACAAAATAAAAAATTAGCCGGACATAGTGGCATATGACTGTGGTCCCATACTTTGCGTGCTGAGGCTAAAAGATCCCTTGAGCCCAGGATTTCAAGACTGCAGTGAGCTACGATCACACTACTGTACTCCAGTCTTGATGAAGAAAAAAAAAAAGGTCTACTGCCATAGACAGTCAATCAGGACTTGCATCCATATAGCTCACAGTCCAAGAAGAAAGAAAGAACATGTGTTTACCTCTCCAGGTTTTATGTGTGAAATTCTTAATTCCTGAGAAACATTTTGATTGACCTGGCTCAAGTGTGGGTCCATGACAGGCAAACCCACATGGCCTGAGATTGGAGCCCCATGTGTGGCTGACCAGTTTGGGTTAGTTGCCAAGGGCGTGGAGGCCAGGCTTCTTGAACTACATATAATTAGGAGAGAAGCAGTTTCCTAAAAGAAAAGACACTGGAGGACCAAAACAACAAATGCCCATATACTGGACTTAAGGGATGTTAGAAAAATTTTTACCCACCAGAACATGTCACTTAGAATCTGTTCCTTAAACCAGCCAATGTTCTTTTAAAAAAAAAAATACTTTAAGTTCTGGGGTACAAGTGCAGAATGTGCAAGTTTGTTACATAGGTATACACATGCCATCTAGCCAATGTTCTTATTTGAATGGAACAGAAATAAGGAGATTGACTTGGGGAGAGAGAAGTTTGTGGTAAGTTTTTAAGAATATAAGCAGTTATGGCAATGTTTGCAGCAGTAAATTTCATCTCTATAGCACATTAAAGACACTTTCTTTTTTGTTTGTTTTTGATTGTTTGGTTTTTCCTCAACTTTTAAGTTCAGGGGTACATGTGCAGGATGTGCAGGCTTGTTATATAGGTAAATATGTGCCATGGTGGTTTGTTGAACAGACCATCCCATCACCTAGGTATTAAGCTCAGCATCCATTAGCTATTCTTCCTGATGCTCTCCCTCACCCATTCTCCCTGACAGACCTCAGAGTGAGTAGTTCCCTGTGTCCACGTATTCTCATTATTCAGCTCCCACTTATAAGTGAGAACATGCAATGTCAAAGACACTTTCTAAATGTGGTACCTTTACACCATGGTATACTATGCAGCTATAACAAAAAAGAAACCATGGCCTTTGCAGCAACATGTGGAGCTGGAGGCCATTATCCTAAGTGAATCAGTGCAGGAAGAGAAAACCAAATACCGAATGCTCTCACTTGTAAGTGGGAGCTAAACATTGACTACACATGAACACAAAAAAGGGAACAGTAGACGCTGGGGCCTATTTGAGGGTGGAGAGTGAGGGGAGGGTGGGGATTGGAAAACTACCTATCGAGTATTATGCTGATTCTCTGGGTGACACAATTATCTGTACATTAAACCCCCATGATGCGCAATTTACCATGTAACAAACCTGCACATGTACCCCTTGAACCTAAAACAAAAGTTGGAAAGAAAAAAAAAGACATTTTCTAGCATCGAAAGAAATGGGAAATTATGAGAAACTAAAATCTTGAGTGTTATATAAACTTTGCCGTGTCTGTGTGTGTCTGTGTATGTCTGTGTGCGTGTGTGTGTGTGTGTGTGTGTGTGTGTGTGTGTGTGTGCATGCACCAGTCCTTGGAAACCACAGTTGCCAGGCACTAGTCTTGTGAGATACGGAGGTCAGATGGCTAGGAGAAAGGCCAGAAGCAGGGCAGTTAGCAACCTTAGTTAGAAGCCAGGAGGTTGCCCTAGCCCTACAGGGCTGCTTTTAGCTGATGCTGTTGGTGCCCCTGGAGAGTTCACATGCATGTCTTAATGGTTTTCTTCATCAAGCACCTTCCTCACTGCCTGAAGACTTTCTCCAGGAATGTGTTCAGCACTCATGCAGGGCAAATCCAAAGTGCTGGAAGAGTTAACACCCCAGGACCAACTCTCAACAATGAGGACTGGGAGTTAGTAGATAAATACCCCACCTTCCTCTCCCTTAAGCAGGACCCACACTGTCTCAGAGGGTCCTCAGTGTAATTAAACCCCAATTGCCCGCCGCAGAAACCCACTCTTTAACTCTCTTGGCTTCCACCACTTGCCTGTCTCACTTCTCCTCCCTCTCAAATCCAATCAAACACAGAGCCACATTTTAGGGTCTCCTTCTAGGCAAAATCAGATTAAGACGACAAGACAGGGAATGTAAGGCTGCACGGCTGACAAGCTCTAGCAATGACCAAACTATAGAAAGGATCAGAAACCTCTACTTTGTAAATTGTAAAGGTTTATGTGCCTGTCTGTTTTCTAAAGTATACATACATACTTTAGACAATATTCATATATATATATATATGTTTCAGATTGTCTTGGCTGTGTTAGGGAAAACTAAGGGAAATAACTTTTGCTTAGGTGTGAATTGGAGCCTTAAAACTAAACCAGAAGAGCCACAGAGATCAAGGGCTGCATGGTCAGACTATGGGCACAATCAAAATGGGAGAATGTCAAAGGCAAAAGAGGCTTACTCAATCCAGTCACCTCTTGACCAACATGTACTCTATTTGGGGCTAAATCTTAGAGGTTGTGGGTTTTGTCTTAATAAAGGAGATGTTTCCCAGAATTCCTCCTAACCCACCATTTTACTTGTTCTCAAGCAAGTTTCTTTTATATGCTATAGTGGCAATGAAAGTTATGCACAATGAGGTTGTGTGCAGTTTAGTCTATGAGTTAATAGAAATGCCTAAAATTATGAAATAAAATAGATTTTAGGATGAAAAATGTTTCCTCCACTCTGAACATATTTAGCCCAGTTGCTTCTTTATTCTTTGGTACATTGTTACAGCAATGAAGGCAGCCATTGAGATGTTGTACTAATAGAACATTCTTCTAAGATGATTTATCATGTCATTAACATTTTAGCTCACTTGTTGCAGCTTTCACATTGAGCCAAAATAGATGTGCAACTGATAAGTTTGTGTTGTTCACTTTTCTTCAGATAATTATCCACCTTGAGAATGGTCAGATATACTTTCCTGCTGGGTTCAGTCATGTTTAATACTTTGATCCATTTTTTCCATTGATGTTTCCTTTTTATGTTACTTGCTAATTAAATTTAGGTCAGTTCCCATAGTATCACTGAAGAAAGGAGCTCAAGGGAATATTTAATAATATAATTATGTAATTATATTATTCCTGCACATGACATTCATTATAGTGTTATTAATGACTAGCTCAGCTTCACGGAGGCATTGGCTTATGAGATCTGAGCCTAGGTTTAGGGCCCAAGGCTGCAGTGAGACTTGATGAAATGTTTGCCCAGAATGACTGAAAGCAATGTCATTAAGAATACAAAGTAAAAATTGGGATCAAGAAAAAAAAGTGGAAACCAGACCTAGAGAAGCAGTTGCAAACCTCAGGTTTTAGGAGAGATACATGTCTGAAGAAATAAATAAGCTGAGATGACAAGCTTGGGCTGTCAAGAACAGGTCTGGGAGCAGAGTGTAAGACAGATCATCTGAGGGATTTTGGACTGTAGCCATGAATAATGCAAAGATGCAAGGGGCTCCTTTTGACATAGGTTGACGTCTTAGTACATTCAGACTGCTATTTTTAAAATGCCACAAATTGGGTAGCTCGTAAACAACAGAAATTTATTCCTCACAGTTCTGGAGGCTGAGAAGTCCAAGATCAAGGTGCCAAAAGATTCCATGTCTGCTAAGGGCCTGCTTTCTGGTTCATAAATAATGTTTTCTCTGTGTGTCCTTACATGGTGGAAGGGGCAAGGGATCTCTCTGGGATCACTTTTATAAGGGTACTAATCCTACTTGTGAGGGTCTTACCCTCATGACCTTATCACCTTCCAATAGCCCTACCTCCTAATACCATCATCTTGAAGGTGAGGATTTCAATATGTGAACTGGGGGAGAGGGGGACATAAACATTCAGTTCATTGTGGAAAAGTGTCATGGGTGTGGTAGTAATTACTTCACCAATTATACCCCCGTCCTTTCTGGGTCTCCCTACTTCTGGGAAAAGTGTTAAATTGGACTTTCTGGCTCCTTTATCATTGGATAGAGCCATGTCACTAGTTCTGTCCCATGAGTTTTAAGCAGATATTATACATATGACTTCCAGGTTAGAGTATTTAATTGCCACTGCTGAACTCACCGGAGAGCTCTCTTTTCCTTCCAGCAGGATGATTAACCCCATTCAAGATGGTGGCTACACCATCACATGAGCCTGGATTCTCAAGTAGGAAGATATGGAACAAAGCATCCAGCTGACCTTTACTGGATATGTTGTATGAACAATAAAAAAACTTTTCTTGTTTTAAGCCATTGAAATTGTGGAGTTGCCTTGTTACCACAGAGAATCTAACCTAACCTGTATAATATAGTGACAAAGAGGTAATTATTCTGCATTCAAGGAGATGAGTGTGCTGATATTGCACACATTTATACAAGAAGTATTTTTTCATTTTTTATTTTTTTAATTGAAATATAAAAATTGGCCTGGCACGGTGGCTCATGTCTGTAACTCTAAACACTTTGGGAGGTCAAGGTGAGAGGATCACTTGAGGCCAGGAGTTCAATACCAGCCTGGGAAACATGGCAAGACCTTCTCTCTACCAAAAAAATAAATAAATAATTTTTTTTAATTTGAAAAATAAAAATTGTACATATTTATAGGGTACATATTATTTTTTGCCTTTTTGATAATAGCCATTCTAACTAGGATAAGATAATACCTCGTTGTGGTTTTGGCTTGCATTCTCCAGTTGATTAGTGATGCTGAGCATTTTTTGATAGCTGTTAGACATTTGTAAGTTTTCTTTAGAGAAATACGATGTTTCAATACACATAATAAATCGATCAGGGCAGTTAGCATATCCATTATCTCAAACATTAATCATTTCTTTGTATTGGGAACATTCAATATTCTCCTTGTATTTGAAAATATTTATTATTGTTAACTATAGTCATCCTACAGTGCTAAAGAACACTAATATTTATTCCTTCCATCTAGTTGTAATTTTGTATCTGTTACAAGTATCCATCTATCCTCCCTTCGCTCTACCCTTCTCAGCCTCTAGTATCCTCTGTTTTATTATTTACTTCTATGAGATCAACTTTTTTTAGCTTCTGTATATGAGTGAGAACATACAGGTTTACCTTTCTGTTCTTGGTTTATTTCACTTAACACAATGCCCTCCAGTTGTATCCATGTTGCCATCAACGACAAGATTTCATTCTTTTTTATCTCTGAATAGTCCACTGTATATATATATCATATTTTCTTCATTTATTTGTCTGTTGTTGTACACCTAGGTTGATTCTATATCTTGGCTATTGTAAATGGTACTGCAATAAAATAGGGGTGCAGCTATCTCTTTGATATACTGATTTCCTTTACTTTGGATAAATAATCAGTAGTGGGATTACTGGATCATATAGTTCTATTTGCAGTTTTTTGAGAAACCTCCGTAATTGTTCTCCATAGTGGTTATTCTAGTTTATATTCCCACCAATAGTGTGTAAGTTCCTTTTCCTCTGCATTTTCACCAACATTTGTTATTTTTTGCCTTTTTGATAATAGCCATTCTAACTAGGATGAGATAATACCACATTGTGGTTTTGGCGTGCATTTTCCAGTTGATTGATGATGCTGAGCATTTTTTGACAGTTGTTAGCCATTTTTAAGTTTTTTTTTTTTTTTTTTTTTAAGAAATATCTATTCAGATCATTTGCCCGTATTTTACTTGGATTGTTTGGATTTTTTGCTGTTGAGATATTTGAGTTTCTGATATATTCTGGATATTAATTCCCTGCGGGAAAAAAAATTGCTTGCAAATATTTTCTTCCTTTGCTTGTCTCTTTTGTTGTGCAGATTTTTAGTTTCATGTTATCTCATTTGTTCATTTTTGCTTCTGTTGCTTTCATTTTTGAGATCTTGTTCATCAAATCTTTTCCCAGACCAATGTCCTGAAGCATTTCTCCGGAGTTTTCTTTTGGTAGTTTTATAGTTTTGGGTCTTACGTTTAAGTATTTAATCCATTTTGGTTAATTCCTGCACAGGATGAGAGGCAGAGGTCTAGTTTTATTCCTCTGCATATAGATACCCAATTTTCCCAGCACTATTTCTTAAAAAGATCCTCCCCTCCCTAATGAGTATGGTTAGTATCTTTCTCAAAAATCAACTGGCTGAAGGCACATGAATTAATCTGGGGTCTCTCTATTGTGTCCCATTGTTCCATGTTTCTGTGATTATGCCAGTACCAAACTCTTTTGGTTACTATAGCTTTGTAGTATATTTTGAAGTTTGGCACTGTGATGGTTCCAATCTTTTGCTCAAGATTGCTTTCGCTATTTTGGGTTTTTTCTGGTTCCATATGAATTTTAGGATTGGTTTCTCTATTTTTATGAAGAATGTCATTGGTATTTCAATAAGAATTGCATTGAATCTGTAGATTTCTTTGAGTAGTATGGTTAACAATATTAATTATTCCAATACATGAACATGGGTGATTTTTCCAATTTTTTGTATCCTCTTCTATTTATTTTATCAGTGTTTTGTAGTTTTTCTTGTAGAGATCTTTTGTCTCCTTGGTTAAATTTTCTTATAGTTATTGTAAATGAGATTGCCTTCTTGATTTCTTTTTTATCTAGTTCACTATTCGTATACAGAAACACTACTGACTTTTGTGTTTTGATTTTGTATCCTACAACTTTACTGAATTCATTTATCATTTCTGAGTTTTTTGGTAGAGTCTACAAGTTTTTCTATATATTTAGATCATGTCATCTGCAAACAAACAGGGACAATTTGACTTTCTCCTGTCCTTTTGGAAGCCCTTAATTTTTTTATCTTGTCTACTTGCTCTGGCTATTATTCACCAATGCTATGCTGAATAAGAGTGGTGAAAGGAGACATCTTTGTGTTGCTCCAGTTTTCAGAAGAAAAGCTTTCACCTTTTCCCCATTCAGTATAATTTTAGATGTAGGTTTGTCATATATGGCCTTTATCACGTTGAAGTACTTTCCTTCTTTACATAATTTATTAAGTTTTTATCATGAAGGAATATTTAGTTTTATCAAGTGTTTTTTCTACAGCTATTAAATTGATCATATAGTTTATGACCTTCATTCTGTTGATGTGATGAATCATGTTTATGTATTTGCATATATAGATCTATATTTGCATTTCTGGGACAAATCCCACTTGATCACGGTATTTTCTTTTTGATGTGATATTAGATTCAGTTTGTTAGTATCTTGTTGAGAATTTTTGCATCTATGTTCATAAAGAATATTGCCTATAGTTGTATTTTTATGTTGTGTCCTTGTTTAGTTTTGGTATAGAGTTATGCTACCCTTATAAAGTTAAGTTTAGAAGATTCCTTCTGATTCTATTTTCTGAGAATAATTGGCATTAATTATTTCTTAAATGGTAGAATTCATCAGTGGAGCCATTCAGTCCTGGATTTCTCTGTGTTGGAAGATTTTTATTTTCCTGATTCAATGTTGTTACTAATAATTGATCTGTTCTAGTCTTCTGTCCCTTCTAGATTCTATCTCAGTAGATTGTATGTGCCTAAGAATTTATTCATTTCTGTCCTGTTTTCAAATTTATTGGTATATAGCTGTTCCTGGTAGTCTTATAGTTTTTTGTATGTCTGTGGTACCCATTGTGACATCTCCTTTTCCATTCCTAATCTTATTCATTTGAGTCTTCTCCCCTTTTTTCTTAGTCTGGTTAATGATATGTCACTTTTGTTTATCTTTTATTTTTTAAAAGTTTTGTAGTGACAGACAAACAGAGAGCCAAATAATGAGTGAACAGCCATTTACTATTGCTAAAAAGAGAATAAAATACCTAGAAATACAACTAATGAAGGATGCAAAAGATCTCTTCAAGGAGAACTACAAACCACTGATTAAGGAAATAGGAGAGGACACAAACAGATGGAAAAACATTATTCCATGCTCATGGTTAGGAAGAATCAATATTGTGAAAATGGCCATACTGCCCAAAGTAATTTATAGATTCAATGCTATCCCTAACAAGCTACCATTGACCTTCTTCACAGAACTGGAAAAAAACCACCTTAAACTTCATATAGAACAAAAAAGCCCACACAGCCAAGACAATCCTAAGCAAAAAGAACAAAACTGGAGGCATCATGCTACCTGACTTCAAACTATACTATAAGGTCAATAATCATGAACTATTTTCCTAATTTTATTGAACTGTCTTATCTGTATTCTCATGTATCTCACTGAGTTTCCCTAAGATTGTTATTTTTAATTATTTTCCTGGAACTTTGTATAGTTCTTTATGATTGTGGTCTATTACTAGAGGATTATTGTATGCCTTTGGCAGTATCATGTTTACTTTTTTTTTAATTTTGATGTATCCTGATGTTAATTTCTATGTATCTGGTAGAAAAGTCACTTCTGACAATTTTATAGAGTAGGTTTTATAGGAAAAGACACATTCATATAAATGGGTCTTGGGCTGCTGGTTCGGTGGGGTGCATTGGCTTTAGTTCTAGGCAAATGCAATAGTATAGTTTCTGTGTAGTTTCTTCAGCTGTAATCCATAACAGTGACATTTGCAAGTATTTTAGTGGCCTAAGCTTAGAAAGTCTGTGGCAACAGTGTGCAGCTTTGCCAGGGTTGGGCTTGCCAAGCTGTTTCTCAGTTTAAGAACACATGCATGCCCACGGTGATTTGGAGTTAGGGCTGGAGTTAGGGCCATGAGACTATGTCCAGGCCAAGGACACTTAGCTACACAGCCAGCCCTGGGGGTCTGTTTGCCAGGGGGAAGCCACAGAGCTATTTCTGAGGCCTGGAACATAGTGGCACAGCTTCTTGACTGGCCTGTATGAGTGTCCACTGAGGGCAGCTCACAGGACTTCTCAGGCCCAGTATGTAGGCATAAGGATGCTTGGCTAGCCTAGAGGCATGTCTACTAGGCATCAGTTTATTTAACCTCTCCAACTGAACATCAATGTCTTCATCTGTGCAACAGATGAATAGGGGGGTGCGATTTCAGGCCTAGGATGCAGCCACAAGGCTGCTTGGTCAGCACAGGAGTGTCTGCGAGGGCCAGCCTTTGGATCTGTTTCTCAGGCCCTGATTGTTGGCACAGGGCTATCAGGCAGGCCAGGAGCTTATCTGTGGAGGATGAGACACAAGAGGGATGTTTCTTAGGTCCTGGGCTCAGGCACGTAGTTGTTCCACCAGCTAAGGAGTATGTCAGCTCAGGGGTCTCTCCCACTTGGGGGGAGGCATGCAACTGTTTCTTTTATTCTTTTTATGACATCTCTTTGTTGAATTTCTCACTCAAGTCATGAACTATTTTCCTAATTTTATTAAACTGTCTGTATTCTCATGTATCTCACTGAGTTTCCCCAAAATTGTTATTTTTAATTCTTTTCCTGGAACTTTGTATATTTCTTTAAGATTGGGGTCTGTTACTAGAGAATTATTGTATTCCTTTGGAGGAATCATGTTTATTTGTCAAGAGGGTATTCACCCTGAGTGGGACTGCTAGACTGTTCCTCCAGCTGGAAATTAGGGCAACAAGAGTTCATTTCCCTTATGTGCAGAACTGGAGTCATAGCTGATCCCGGGCCCAAGCTGTGCACTACCAGAGTTGTGGCATTCAGCCACCCATGTAGACTTGGTAGAGTCAAGATGGAACCCCAGTGCTGGCAGGCTATAATGGCTACTGATCCCCAGAGCAGGGCACCCAAGAGGAGAGGTAGCTGTGGTCTTATATGGTATAATACTGCAACAACTTGACTCACAGTCGGAAGCTGGGGGTGAGGAGTACACACCTTGTGCTCCCAATCCAGGACAATGCAGCTGTGTGAATTTCTGGAAGCTCTTCAAACCAGGCTCAGGACTTTCAAGAACTGTGAGATTCTCCTGTTATAGGCACTGTGGGTGTTTGCAATGGCAAGGGGGACAGGTGGAGATCTTATTTTTCCCATAACAGGAAGTCCCTACTGACTCCAGGCAGATCTGATCCAAGCAGGAAAGACAGGGTTGCAGAGGCTGGGTGCCTCCTTGTTGCCCTCCTGGACTTCCAATTACCACAGGTATATCTCCATTTCTCCACTGCTCTCCAATGCTCTACCTTCAACATGCCAGTCAATCTTAGCTGTTTATTCATTGCCTTGGTCCTTTCTCATGGCATAGGGATGAGTGCCAGGCATCTCTAGTCAATCAGCTTGCTGACATCACTACAGTGAATTCTGTTTCAAGTAGTATCTTGATGTAGTGAAAAGAACCTTGGCCTAGTATGGTTGGGTGAATAAATAAATGGATGGGTAGATATAAAGATACATAAAATGGTTAAATGCTCACATTTGGATCATGGAACTAGGAGTTGAGTCTAATCTTATCTTTTATTAACTGTCATCTTGAGCATCAGTTTATTTAACTTTTCCAATTGAACATCAGTGTCTTCATTTGCACAACAGAAGTAAGAACATCTACCCAGTCTATCTCAAAACACTGTGTGAATAGTTGTGGCAGACAGACTCATTGGTAGACCCTTATGATCCTGGTCTCCTGGTGTCTATGCTTTTGTTTAATCTCCTTCTGTTGAATGTGAGCAGGACATATAACTTTCTTCTAACCAAGAGAATGTGGTGAAAGTTACAGAAGGTGACTCCCATGATTACATTAGTTATAAAGATTCCATCTTGCTAGTAGACTTTCTCTGAAGACTGCTGGCTTGATGAAGTCAAAAGCCATGTTGAGAAAGCCCACATGCCAAGGTACCATAAGTGGCCTCCGGAAACTGATAGCTGCTTCCAGGAAGTCATGCTAGCCAGGAAGCTAAAGGCTTAGTAGCTGAGAGCTCAACAAACTGGGGCTCTCAGCCCTCCAACCACAAGGAAATGAATTCTGCCAATAAACTGAATGAGCTTGAATGAACGTTCTTTCCCAGTTGGTCCACTATATGGTAATGGAGCCTAGCTGACACCTTAATTACAGCTTGTGAGACCCTAAGCAGAGGGCCCAGTTAAGTTGTTTTCAGACTCCTGACCCACAGAAACTGTGGGAAAATAACGTGTGTTAGTTTAAACCATTGAGTGTGTAGTAATTTGTGATAAAGCAATAGAAAACTAATAATAATAATGAAAGGAGTTAGGATAATGTCAAAGCATTTGTAAACTGAAAAGCCCTATATATGTGTTAGATGTTAGCCTCAAAGTATACCAAAAGCTTTATGGAGACTTTACATGTTGCATAATCAAAAAAGTTACTTTTATGCTTTGAAGAGTTCACAAGTCATTTTTTAACCAAGTCTTTTACATAAGCTTCCCCAATTTTCTTTAGAATTATAGCATCTCCTTTTTTATTCTGACCTTGAAGTTCTGACAGCTGTGTCACTGATTGCTTTTGGTCTGTGATATGCATAACTTCTATATTGCTGCCAATAAAGACAAAATCTGGAATTTAACTGTTCCTCCTTAGAGAACTATGAAAATCCCAGACTGTTTTAACTATGGATCCAATTTAATAGGTATGCTTCAGCTCACATTTCAATCGAATTGCCACTTTCAACATTTTTATTATTACCTTACATGTCACTATGACTATTAAAAACATCAATGAGTGCTTGTACTTTATGTCTAAGTTTTTCATCTGGAGACTTTTAAATGAATGTTGGAGGAATGTTGTCCATGTCAATATGCCAAATATTATCTCAATTACAGGGTTATAAATACTATGGTCTCAATTTCTGTCACCAGTAATAAGATTTCTTGCTTTCTATGGCAAATCTCCTTTCAAGAGTCCCTAACAAGTGTGTAACCAGTTAGAGGGTCTTGTGGCTCTGGGATAGGGCAACATAGAACTTTTTCCTTAATCATTCCAAGTCTACAGCATGATAATTATAACAATAATCAAGAATTGAGTACAATTCCTAAGTTCCAGGCTCTTTACAGACATCTTACCTAATACTCAAAACAACCTTACAAAGTAAATACTTTCATTCTCATTGTACAGATCTGCAAACTCAGGCTTAAGGAAAATAATTTCCTTACTTGAGATCAGACATCTATAGGTCACTCAACCAAGACTTTGAATCAGGCATTACAGATCCCGAAGCCAACTTTCTTCCTTTCCACCATGCCAGCTCCTCTAACACTGAAAATTGAGAACACATCACAGTGCCAATTTAAAAATATTTTCCAATCTCCTTCCATTCATTAACATTCATTTAATGTTCTAGCCCTTTTTAGAAATAGAGTGGTACCCATTTCTGTAAAAGGAAAATGAAAGGATCTTATATTAGTTCAGATTATATTTGGCTGTGAGTGGTAAAAAGTACAAAATTACATCGGTTTAAATAAGATATGAGCTTATTTCTCTTTCATGTAGGCACTGTATGTGTTTGGAGATAATTAAATCCAGGACCCAGCCCTCAGGAAATTTATAATCTAAAGGCAAAAATAAATAACTGCTGATAATGTAAAACAAAATGAACACTTTGTTATAATAAGAGCAGGGCAAAAGTGCTGTAGAGCTCAGGAGAAGTTAGTTCTAATGGGTGGAATCCAAAACAACTCTTTTCAGGAAGTGGCACTGAATTGAACCTTGAAGGTGAGTAAAATTTTAGTAGACAGTGAAGGAGTTAGGGGGCATTATGTGAGATGCAAGCAGAATAAAATGATATGTCATGCTAAATAAATCACATGAACAAAAGGAAAGGCATAAAACTACCAGTCCATTTCCCACTTACAGAGAGGAGTCTCAACCTGAAACAACTCCCTTTGGGTTGTTCCCCCAATATATACTCTAACTTTTTTTCTTTTTTTTTTTTTTTTATTATTCTTTAAGTTCTGAGATACATGTGCAGAACATGTAGGTTTGTTACATAGGTATACATGTGCCATGGTGGTTTGCTGCATCCATCAACCCCTCATCTACATTACGTATTTCTCCCAGTACTATCCCTTCCCTAACCCCCCACCCCGCTACAGGCCCTGAAATGTGATGTTCCCCTCCCTGTATCCATATGTTCTCATTGTTCAACTTCCACTTATGAGTGAGAACATGCAGTGTTTGGTTTTCTGTTCCTGTGTGAGTTTGCCAGAACTCATCATGAAAACAGCTTCATCCATGTCACTGCAAAGGATGTAAACTCATCCTTTTTTATGCTGCATAGTATTCCGTGGTGTATATATGCCACACTTTATTTATCTTGTCTAACATTAATGGGCATTTGGGTTGGTTCCAAGGTTTTTCTATTGTGAATAGTGCTGCAATAAACATACGAGTGCATGTGTCATTAAAATAGAATGATTTATAATCTTTTGGGTATGTACCCAGTAATGGGATTGCTGGGTCAAATAGTATTTATGGTTCTAGATCCTTGAAAAATTGCCATACTGTCTTCCATAATAGTTGAACTAATTTACACTCCCACCAACAGTGTAAAAGCATCCCTATTTTCCTTTAAAAATGTTGAATATTGGCCCCCTCTCTCTTCTGGCTTATAGGGTTTCTGCTGAGAGATCCCGTTAGTGTGATGGGCTTTCCTTTGTGGATACCCCAACCTTTCTCTCTGGCTGTCCTTAACATTTTTTTCTTCATTTCAACCTTGGTGAATCTGACGATTATATATCTTGGGGTTGTTCTTGAGGAGTATCTTTGTGGTGTTGTCTGTATTTCCTGAATTTGAATGTTGGCCTGTCTTGCTAGATTTGGGAAGTTCTCCTGGATAATATCCTGAAGAGTGTTTTCCAGTCTGGTTCCATTCTTTCTGTCACTTTCAGGTACACCAAAAAAACAGGTTTGGTCTTTTCACATAGTACCATATTTCTTGAAGGCTTTGTTTGTTCCTTTTCATTTGTTTCCTCTAATCTTGTCTTCACACTTTATTTCATTAAGTTGATCTTCAATCTCTGATATCCTTTCTTCTGCTTAATTGCTTCACCTATTGATACTTATGTATGCTTCATGAAGTTCTTGTGCTGTGTTTTTCAGCTCCATCAGGTCATTTATGTTCTTCTCTAAACTGGTTATTCTAGTCAGCAATTTGTCTAACCTTTTTTCAAGGTTCTTAGCTTCCTTGCTCTGAGTTAGAACATGCTCCTTTAGCTCAGATGAGTTTGTTATTACTTACCTTCTGAAGCCTACTTTTATCAATGCATCAAATTCATTCTTCATCCAGTTTTGTTGGAGGAACACTTCTTCTTCTCCAAAGGATGACAACTCCTTGTTGGCGAGGAGTTGTCATCCTTTGGAGGAGAAGAAGTGGTCTGGTTTTTGGAATTTTTAGCCTTCTTGCCCTGGTTTTTCATCATCTTCATAGATGTATCTACCTTTGGATTTTGACGTTGACCTTCAGATGGGGTTTTTGTGTGAACATCCCTTTTGTTGATGTTGATGATATTTCTTTCTGTTTGTTAGTTTTCCTTCTAAATGTCAGGCCTCTCTCCTGCAGGTCTGCTAGAGTTTGCTGAAGATCCACTCCAGACCCTGTTTCCTGGGTATCACCAGCAGAGGCTGCAGAACAGCAAAAATTGCTGCCTGCTCCTTCCTCTGGAAGCTTTGTCCCAGAAGGGCAACCACTCTCGATGCTAGCTGGAACTCTCCTGTATGAGGTGTCTGTTGACTCCTGCTTGAAGTTGTCTCCCAGTCAGGAGGCATCAGGTCAGGACCCACTTGAGGAAGCAGTTTGTCCCTTAGCAGAGCTGAAGCTCTGTGCTGGGAGATCCACTGCTTTCTTCAGAGCTGGCAGGCAAAACACTTAAGTCTGCTGAAGCTGCACCCACAACTGCCCCATCCCACACGTTCTCTGTCCCAGGGAGATGAGAGTTTTATTTATAAGCCCCTGACTGGAGCTGCTGCCTTTCTTTCAGAGATGCCCTGCCCAGAGAAGAGGAATCTAGAGAGGCAGACTGGTTATAGCAGCTTTGCCAAGCTGTGGTGGGTTCTGCCCAGTTTGAACTTCCCTATGGCTTTGTTTACACTGTGAAGGGAAAACTGCCTATTCAAGCTTCACTAATGGCAGACACACCTCCCCCCAACAAGCTCCATCATCTTAGGTCAACTTCAGACTGCTGTGCTGGCAGCAAGAATTTCAAGCCAGTGGCTCTTAGCTTGCTGGACTCCATGGAGGTGGGATCTGCTGAGGCAGACCACTTGGTTCCCTGGCTTCAGCCCCCTTTCCAGGGGACTGAATGATTCTGTCTCACTGACATTCCAGGTGCCACTGGGGTATGAAAAAAAACTTCTGGAGCTGGTTCAGTGTTTATCCAAACAGCTGCCCAATTTTCTGCTTGAAACCCAGGTCCCTGGTGGCATAGACACCTGAGGGAATTTGCTGGTCTGCAGGTTGCAAAGACTGTGGGAAAAGTGTAATATCTGGGCCAGAGTGCACTGTTCTTCACAGCATAGTCCCTCAGGGCTTCCCTTAGCTAGGAGAGGGAGTTCCCTAGCTCCTAGCACTTCCTGGGTGAGGCGACCCCCAACCCTGCTTCAGCTTACCCTCCATGGGCTGCACCCACTGTCTCACTAATTCCAACGAGATTAGTGAGGTACCTCAGTTGGAAATGCAGAAATCACCCATCTTCTTTGTTGATCTCACTGAGAGCTGCAGACCAGAGCTGTCCCTATTTGGCCGTCTTGTCAGCCACCAACCAATCTCATTTTTTTTCGTAGCAATAGCATTGCTAGTTAAGTGCACAGCCACTCAAAATAAAGGCTACATTGACCAGACTCCTCTATAGCTAGGTGGGCAAACTGATTAAGTTTGATTAATGTCATGGGGCAGTTACTGAGAATCACTCTTAAGAAACGAGTTAACACTCCTCCTTGGCCTCTTCCATATATATAGATATAGATATATAGATATATATATATAGATATATATCTCAAGCGTGTGTATGTATATATATATATGTGTATATATATATACACACACACATACATACATATATTTTATTGCACTTTAGGTTCTGGGGTACATGTGCAAAACATGCAGGATTGTTGCATAGGTACATACATGGCAATGTGGTTTACTGCCTCCAACCCCCGTCACCTATATCTGGCATTTCGCCCTCTGTTATCCCTCCCCAACCTCGCTATCCACCATGGTTCCTCCCCTAGTCTCCCCCAACAGACCCAAGTGTGTGATGGTTCCCTTCCTGTGTCCATGTGTTCTCATTGTTCAACACCTGCCTATGAGTGAGAACATTTGGTGTTTGTTTTTCTGTTCTTGTGTCAGTTTGCTGAGAATGATGGTTTCCAGATTCACCATGTCTCTACAAAGGACACAAACTCATCATTTTTTATGGCTGCATAGTATTCCATGGTGTATATGTGCCACATTTTCCCTGTTCAGTCTATCATTGACGGGCATTTGGGTTGGTTCCAGGTCTTTGCTATTGTAAACAGTGCCACAATGAACATACGTGTGCATGTGTCTTTATAATAGAATGATTCATAATCCTATGGATATATACCAAGTAATAGGATTGCTGGATCAAATGGAATTTCTATTTCTAGGTCCTTGAGGAATCGCCACACTGTCTTCCACAATAGTTGAACTAATTTACACTCCCACCAACAGTGTAAAAGTGTTCCTATTTCTCCACATCTTCTCCAGCATCTGTTGTCTCCAGATTTTTTAATGATCACTATTCTAACTGGCATGAGATGGTATCTCAATGTGGTTTTGATTTGCATTTCTCTAATGACCAGTGATGAGCATTTTTTCATGTTTGTTGGCCTCATATATGTCTTCTTTTGAAAAGTGTCTGTTCATGTCCTTTGCCCACTTTTGAATAGGTTTGTTTTTTTCTTGTAAATCTGCTTTAGTTCTTTGTAGATTCTGGATATTAGCCCTTTGTCAGATGAGTAGATGGCAAAAATTTTTTCCCATTCTGTTGGTTGCCAGTTAACTCTAATGATTGTTTCTTTTGCTGTACAGAAGCTCTGAAGTTTAATTAGATCCCATTTATCTATTTTGGCTTTTGTTGCCAATGCTTTTGTTGTTTTAGTCACGAAGTCCTTGCCTATGCCTATGTCGTGAATGGTTTTGCCTAGGTTTTCTTCTAGTGTTTTTATGCTGTTAGGCCTTATATTTAAGTCTTTAATCCATCTGGAGTTAATTTTAGTGTAAGGTGTCAGAAAGGGGTCCAGTTTCTGCTTTCTGCACATGGCTAGCCAGTTTTCCCAACACCATTTATTAAACAAGGAATCTGTTCCCCATTGCTTGTTTTTGTCAGGTTTGTCAAAGATCAAATGGTTGTAGATGTGTGGCATTGCCTCTGAGGCCTCTGTTCTGTTCCATTGGTCTATAGCTCTGTTTTGGTACCAGTACCATGCTGTTTTGATTACTGTAGCCTTGTAGTATACTTTGAAGTCTGGTAGTGTGATGCCTCCAGTTTTGTTCTTTTTGCTTAGAATTGTCTTGGCTATGCAGGCTCTCTTTTGGTTCCATATGAAGTTTAAGGTGGTTTTTTCCAGTTCTGTGAAGAGTGTCATAGGTAGCTTGATGGGGATAGCATTGAATCTATAAATTACTTTGGGCAGTATGGCCATTTTCACAATATTGATTCTTCCTAACTATGAGCATGGAATGTTTTTCCATCTGTTTGTGTCCTCTCTTATTTCCCTGATCAGTGGTTTGTAGTTCTCCTTGAAGAGGTCCTTTATCTCCTTTGCTACTTGTATTCCTATGTATTTTATTCTCTTTGTAGCAATTGTGAATGGCAGTTCCTTCTTGATTTGGCTCTCTTTAAGTCTATTATTGGTGTATAGGAATGCTTGTGATTTTTGCACATTGATTTTGTATACTGAGACTTTACTGAAGTTGCTTATCAGTTTCAGATTTTGGGTTGAGATGATGGGGTCTTCTAAATATACGATCATGTCATCTGCAAATAGAGACAATTTGACTTCCTCCTTTCCTAATTGAATACGCTTTATTTCTTTCTCTTGCCTGATGGCTCCGGCTAGAACTTCCAATACTATATTGAATAGGAGTGGTGAGAGAGGGCATCCTTGTCTAGTGCCAGCTATCAAAGGGAATGCTTCCCATTTTTTGCCCATTCAGTATGATATTGGCTGTGGGTTTTTCATAAATAGCTTTTATTATTTTGAGATATGTTCCATCAATACTTAGTTTATTGAGAGTTTTAGCATAAAGGGCTGTTGAATTTTGTCTGATGTTTTCTTTTTTTGATGAGTCTCTGCTGGGTTTTGGTATCAGGATGACTTTGGTCTCATAAAATGATTTGGGAAGGATTCCCTCTTTTTGGATTATTTGGAATGGTTTCTGAAGGAGTGGTACCAGCTCCTCTTTGTATGTCTGGTCGAATTGAGCTGTAAACCCATCTGGACCTGGGCTTTTTTTGGTTGGTAGGCTATTAATTACTGCCTCAAATTCAGCCCTTGTTGCTTATTCAGGGTTTGGACTTCTTCCTGGTTTGGGCTTGGGAGGGTGCAAGTGTCCAGGAATTTATCCATTTCTTCCAAGTTTACTGGTTTGTGTGCATAGAGTTGTTTGTAGTAATCTCTGATGGTAGTTTGTATTTCTGTGGAATCGGTGGTGATATCCCCTTTATTGTTTTTATTGCATCTATTTGATTCTTTTCTCTTTTCTTTTTTATTAATCTGGCTAGCGATCTGTCTATTCTGTTGATCTTTTCAAAATACCAACTCTTGGATTTATTGATTTTTTGAAGAGTTTTTGTGTCTCTGTCTCCTTCAGTTCTGCTCTGATCTTATTTATTTCTTGTCTTCTACTAGCTTTTTAGTTTTTTTGATCTTGCTCCTCTAGCTCTTTCAATTTTTATGATACAGTGTTGATTTTAGATCTTTCCTTGCTTCTCATGTGGGCATTTATTGCTATAAATTTTCCTCTAGACACTGCTTTAAATGTGTCCCAGAGGTTCTGGTATGTTGTGTCTTTGTTCTCATTGGTTTTGAAGAACATCTTTATTTCTGCCTTCATTTCATTGTTTATCTAGTCAAAATTCAAGAGTCAGTTGTTCAGTTTCCATGAAGTTGTGCGGTTGAGTTAGTTTCTTACTCCTGAGTTCTAATTTGATTTCACTGTGGTCTGAGAGACTGTTTGTTATGATTTCCCTTCTTTTGCATTTGCTGAGAAGTGATTTACTTCCAATTATGTGGTCAGTTTTAGAGTAGGTGCGATGTGGTGCTGAGAAGAATGTGTATTCTGTGCACTTGGGGTGGAAATTTCTGTATACATCTATTAGGTATGCTTGGTCGAGAGCTGAGTTCCAGTCCTGTATATCCTTCTTCATTTTCTATCTCGTTGATCTGTCTAATATTGACAGTGGAGTGTTAAAGTCTCCCACTATTATTGTATGGGAATCTAAGTCTCTTTGTAGGTCGTTAAGAACCTGCTTTATGTATTTGGGTGCTTCTGCACTGGGTGCATTAGTTCTTCTTGATGCATTGGTCCTTTTATCATTATGTAACGCCCTTCTTTGTCTCTTTTGATCTTTGTTGGTTTAAAGTCTATTTTATCAGAGACTAGGATTGCAACTCCTGCTTTTTTGTTGTTGTTGTTCTCCATTTGGTTGGTAAATCTTCCTCTATCCCTTTATTTTGAGCTTATGTGTGTCCTTACATGTGAGATGTGTTTCTTGGATACAGCACACCAATGGGTTTTGACTTTTTATCCAATTTGCCAGTCTGTGTCTTTTGATTGGGGCATTTAGCCCATTTACATTTAGGGTTAATATTGTTATGTGTGAATTTATCCTGCCATTTTGATGCTGTTTTGCCCATTAGTTGATGCGGTTTCTTCATTGAGTCAATGTTTTTTACCATTTGGTACATTTTTGGAGTGGCTGGTACTGGTTGTTCCTTTCTATGTTTAGTACTTCTTTCAGGAGCTCTTGTAAGGCAGGCCTGGTGATGACAAAATCTCTGAGGAATTGCTTGTTTGTAAAAGATTTTATTTCTCCTTCACTTGTGAAGCTTAGTTTGGCTGGTTATGAAATTTTAGGTTGAAAGTTCTTTTCTTTAAGGATGTTGAATATTGTCCCCCACTCTCTTCTGGCTTGTAGGGTTTCTTCCAAGAGATCTGCTGTGAGTCTGATGGGCTTCTCTTTGCAGGTAACCCAAGCTTTCTCTCTGGCTGCCCTTAGCCTTTTTTCCTTCATTTCAACGCTGGTGAAACTGATGATTATGTGCCTTGGGGTTGCTCTTCTTGAGGAATATCTTTGTGGTGTTCTCTGTATTTCCTGGACTTCAATGTTGGCCTGCCTTGCTAGGTTGGGGAAGTTCTCCTGGATAATATCCTGAACAGTGTTTTCCAGCTTGGATTCATTCTCTCCATCACGTTCAGGTACACCTATCAAACGTAGATTAGATCTTTTCACATAATCCTATATTTCTTGGAGTCTTTGTTCATTTCTTTTCACTCTTTTTTCTCTAATCTTGCTTTCTTGTTTTATTTCATTGAGTTGATCTTCAATCTCTGATATCCTTTCTTCTGCTTGGTCGATTCAGCTATTGAAACTTGTGTATGCTTCATGAAGTTCTCGTGTTGTATTTTTCAGCTCCATTAAGTCATTTATATTCTTCTCTAAGCTGTTTATTCTCATTAGCGTTTCATCAAACCTTTTTTCAAGGTTCTTAGTTGCTTTGCATTGGGTTAGAACATGTTCTTTTAGCTCAGAGAATTTTGTTATTACCCACCTTCTGAAGCTTGTTTCTGTCAATTCATCAGACTCATTCTCCATCCAGCTTTGTTCCTTTGCTGATGATGACTTGTGATCCCTTGGAGGAGGAGAGGTGTTCTGGTTTTGGGTATTTTCATCCTTTTTGTGCTGGTTTCTTCCCATCTTTGTGGATTTATCTACCTGTGGTCTTTGTAGTTAGTGACTTTTGGATGGGGTCTCTGAGTGGATGTCCTTTTTGTTGATGATGAAGTTATTTCTTTCTGTTTTTTAGTTTTCCTTCTAACAGTGAGGTCCCCTGCTGTAGGACTGCTGGAGGTCCACTCCAGACCCTGCTTGCCTGAGGATCACCTACGGTGGCTGCAGAAAAGTAAGGGTTGCTGCCAGTTTCTTCTTCTGTTATCTTTGTCCCAGAAGGATACCCACCAGATGTCAGCCTGAGCAATCCTTTATGAGGTGACTCTTTGGATCTACAGGGGTTAGGGAGCTGCTTGAGGAGACAGTCTGTCCCTTATAGGAGCTCAAGTGCTGAGCTGTGAGCTTCGTTGTTCTATTCAGAACTGCTGGGCAGGTACATTTAAGTCTGCTGCAATGGAATTCATAACCACCTGTTTTGCCTGGTGCTCTGTCCTGGGAAGGTGGGGCTTTATTTGTAAGTTCCTGACATGCTGCTGCCTTTTTTCAGAGCTGCCCTGCCCAGCAAGGAGGTAGCCTAGTCACAGTCTGCCAGCAGAGGCGTTGCTGAGCTGCCATGGGCTCTGCCCCGCTGCTGTTTGAACTTCCTAGCAGTTTTGTTTATAGAGGTATAGTTAGAACTGTCTCAGTAATGGAGGTCTGCCTCAGTAATAGCAGACTGCCTCGGTAATGGCAGACTGTCTTGGTAGTGGCAGACTGCCTTGATAGTGGTGGACTGCCTCAATAATGACAGATACTCTTCCCCCAACAGAGCTTGACTGTCCTGGGACCAGCTGTGCTTGCTGTGAAAATCTCAATCCAGAGTGTTTCAGATTGCTGGTCTTTGAAGGGGTGGGATCCATCAAGCCAGATCACCTGGTTCCCTGTTTCAGCCCCTACCTTTCTTTTTTCAGTTGAAGGGGCAGCTCTGTCTCCCAGGCGTTCCAGGTGCCAGTTGAAATGGCTGCCCAGATTTGTGTGAGTTTTTGTGTGGAAACCCACTATGCCGGCTGAAACAGCCATGCTGGAAACTCGTGGTGCTTTCCAGCCCAGGAATCTCCTGGTCTGTGGGCAATAATAACTCATTTGGAAATGCAGTGTTCACTCATCTGCATTGTTCTAGCTGGGAACTGCATGCCAGAGCTGTTCCTATTCGGCCATCTTGAGTCCCCAGCCTCTTCTTATTTAATTTTCTTCTTTCCTGCATGCTGGAACATGGATGTGATGGCTGAAGCTTGGGCAGCCAACTTGAGATTTGAGGCTACCTTGATTATTGAGGTTCCAACATCGTTTATTCCATAAGACCTTCCCACAGGCAGGCCTAGATTGCCTTTTAATTTGGGAATGGAAGGTAGAGTGGGAATACTATGCCTACCCCTTAAGATCAACAGAGAAACCTTTAAAAACCCTACTAAAGCCACAACTTTCAGAACAATGGTAAAAGGAGACACAAGATATCAAATAGACATCAGTTCTAGGTTAACTCACATTCTAAGCTGTTTCTTAATATGTGAAGAAGATAGATACCTACTTGCAGTGCCACTAGTTTAAATTCCCTTTTACCTCATATTACTTCCCACATTTTCCTGAAATTTTCACCTAAAAATTCCCCTTAGTAATTTTTACTCTCATGCCATTTCTCCTTCTACCCCCCTAAAGACCCCAGGCATGCAGCAATATGGTGGGGACACATACCACACCTGAGCTCTGTCTGGACAGGAGGTTTTCCATTTTATAAGGAACTCAAACCAGCAAGAAATCCAGCTTATCCCACAAAATATTTGTACTCTTCTCTAGAACTCAGAAAGAGGTAAGGTTTTCAATCTTAGTGTTTGATTCTAATCCCTGGATTTGTCACCATTTCATTAGGAAGGTGTATTATTTGGATTCTCCAGAGAAAGAGAAAGAAAAAAATACAAAGACATGTGCAAAAGGAGATTTATTCTAGAAATTGGCTCACATGGTTATGGAGGCTAAAAAGTCCCACTATCTGTCATCATGCAAGCTAGAGAACCAGGAAAGCCAGAGATGTCTCTTAGTCTAAATTCCAAGGCCTGAGAATGAGAGGGCCAATGGTACAAGTTCAAAGTGCCCCAGGATCCAGAGGCACTGATGTCCAAGGGAAGGAGAAGATGGATATCTCAACTCAACCAGAGACAGTGAATTTTCCCTTCCTCTGCCTTCTTGTCCTATTCAGGCCCTCACTGGATTGGATGATGCCTGTCCACAGTCCACATTAGTGAGGTTGATTGTCTTTACTCAGTCTACTGATTAAAATGCTAATCTCTTCCGGAAACACTCTCAGACTCACCCAGAAGTAATATTTTACGAGCCATCTGAGCATCCCCTAGCTTAGTCAACACATAGAATTAACCATCACAGAAGGCAACAGAAAAACCTTTAAAGAAATAATAGAAAATATGTGCATCAAAAAATATTGCTTGCTTACCCAAAAGCTATTTTTCTTTTGTTCCTTACTGAAAACACTAACTTCGTTTATATTTCAGGAGGTAATGTACTCGAGGAAGTTTTGTCCCTAACCCCGCATCCAAGGATGAAATGTAATTAGCCAAGACAATCATGTTAATCCCATTTCCTCTACTAGTGATTGGTGTGGAGGTGGGCATATCATTCACTTCTAACCAAAAGGTCCTGCAGAGGACTTATTAGGAACTTCTCAGAAAGGTTTTTCTTCATGATTAAAAGAAAAATTATAAAGGAAACATCACCTTTCCTGTTTGAATTCACTTTTGTGAGTGAATGCTCGTAGCTATGACAACTATTTTGTAACCATGAGATGAAAACTGAAAGAGTCAGAGAAGCTGAGAGAGATCCAAGATGGCCGACTAACAACAGCTCAGGAATGTAGCTCCCAGTGAAAGCGCAGAGAACGAGTGGACGCCGCACTTTCCGACGAGT
>PVKP010034803.1:0-23885 GCA_004027715.1 Plecturocebus donacophilus | reverse complement strand
TTTCTTTTGCTGTTTCTCTCTCCTTTTCTAAAATCTCTTCCTCTTTCTTTCTCTCTTTCATTCTTTTTTCTTCCTTTTGCTGTTTCTTTCTTTCTCCTTTTCTCTCTTTTTCTAAAATCTCTTCCTCTTTCTCTCTTTTATTCTAAAAAAAAAAATAAAAAAAAAATAACATCTTCTTTATGGATTCTCTTTCAGCCCACTAGAAAGGGTTTATTCTTCTTCTACTTAGAAAGAAACTTTTATTATCTGGGTAAAAAAATGGTACAATTCTTCAAAATGAAATGAAATTTATTTTAAAAATTCAAACTTACCCAACATGCAGCTGCTGATGATTGCAAATACTTTGCAAACCATTCTGAAGTTAAAGACATGCCCTGTAAACAAAAAGATGAATTTTATTTTTAAGTTCAAATGACGTCAATATTCATATTGCTGAATGAGAAGTGTCTCATATTACTTTCACATGTTAGTAGAAAAACAGATACTAATAGGAATACAAAAATTGATTTTTAACCGATGTTATTATAAATAAGACTGCATTACAAAATAATGACACTTAGGCAAAAGATATAAAGAGACAAAATGGGTCTATAATCCAAAAATACTACATGCCTATTTCACTAACATAAAAAATATAGTGGCAAACAAAAGAAAAAATAATAGATCCTGACTTAGTATTGAGTGGTTAATATTTATTGGTTTAGAATTATTATAAATACTGTACCAAACTGGCAAGCAACAACAACAACAACAAAAAAAAAAATAGGGGAAATCATTCCAAATCTCCAAAGTGGTGCTTCTCAAACAATGGTGGGCATCACAATCACCTGCAGAACTTTCTAAAAGCAAAAAATGCCTGGCTTCATCATAAACAAAAAAGAATCAGAGTCTCCAGATGAGATCAAGGCAATTTCATGGGTTTTTGAAGGCTATAGATAACAAACCCTTGGTTAAAAACCATTGCTTTAAAGCTTATCTGCACATCTTGCTGAAATATGAGAAACTAAGAAGCACCATTGAGAGAAAATTGTCTGGGAACAGACAGAAATGATACAACTAAATTATATGAACATGGGACCACAGTGATCAGATAAATCTATAATAAAAATATGAGGTACTATTTTCTTATCTTTAATAAGCAAAAATTATTTTGTAAGAAAAAAACATGCATAGAAGGCTGAAGAACACACACAAACACACACACACACACACACACACACACACACAGGGGTAGAAATGGAATGCAGCACAACAGTACTGACAAATGCATGTAAAATGGAGCCAGATACAATGCCACTGATAGTGTGAAAGTTGCATGATACTTTTATAATGTAATATCTATACGCTCTAACCCAGAAATTTAGAAATATTCAGGAAATTTACCTTAAGGCAATTATCCCTCCAAATGGGAAAACATATTTAGTGAATAAAACGGTTGACAGCAATATAATTAATAACTGAAAACTTAAATATTCTCTGGAGATACAATTATACAAATTTTAGTGCTGAAGCCAGAATATTATGGAACTATTAAAAAATATAATATACAAAGTGAGTCTGGAACATGGTATAGAGAAACCAAGGAAATCCCTAAAGTCTAAAGAAGTCACGTCAAAACAACACAGGAGCTATGCTGAAAGGAAGTTCAAATTTGGTACAACTTGAACTTCAAAAAGAAGAATACCAGTAACAGATTATAACACAATGAATAAAGAAAGATTCTATGAGTTCATAATAAAGCTTTAAAAAGAAAAAGCACAGAGTAAAAGTAAACTGCTTTTACAGACAATTGCTAGCTAATAAATGTAGAGGGAATAATAGAATTTTTATCAGCAATGACCAGTTTAATAATTGATACAGGCAAGATTCATTAATGAATGCTAAAATGGATATTTACATAGTCTCAAAGTTAAATCTCAGGCTTAAGTATTAATCACGGTACCTTTACAACGGAAAGAAGTGGCAGACACAACTATGACCAAGAAATCAAATTTTTTTTTTTAAAGATGGAGTTTCACTCTTCTCACCCAAGCTGAAGTGCAATGGCGTGATCTCAGCTCACTGCAACCTCTGGCTCCTGGGTTCAAGCGATTCTCCTCCTTCAGCCTCCCAAGTAACTGCGGTTACAGGAGCCTGCTGTCACACCCAGCTAATTTTTATATTTTCAGTAGAGACAGGGTTCCACCATGTTGACCAGGCTGGTCTTGAACTCCTGACCTCAGGTGATTGGTCTCCCAAAGTGCTGGGTTTAAAGGCGTGGAGCTACCGCACCCGGCCTAGCAATCAAATTTAGTATCACCAATAACTGAACAGCCTGACAGACATTACATGCCCCCTGTTGTGATGCAATGGGTTGTATACAACATCTATATAATATCTTGCAAAAATGTGTTTCACTGAGTCTAATAATGAGAAAACAACCAGAAAAATACAGAAGAGAAAACCATAAAAGCAAAGTGAAGCAGGGATCTGTTCTAGACTAAAGGATACTAGAAAGACTAACTGCAATGTGGGATCCTTAATAGGATCCTAGGTCTCCCTTCCCCCTAAAAAGGAAGAGAGAATAAAGAACACTTTTGAACAACTGGGAAAATTTGGGCATTAACGGGTATCAGTTAATTCTATTATGTTAATTTTAAATTCCTTGGGTATGATTCTAGGAAAATGCCTTACTCTTAGGAGAGCCACACTAAAGTATTTGGAGTGCAATGCATTATGTCTACAACTGATTTTCAAATGGCTCAGGGGAAAAAAATTATGTGTGCGTGTATATTTACATATATATAGAGAGAGAAAGCAAATGTGGGAAAACAGTAATAATTTGTTAACCTAGGTTAAAGACATATGCATAGTCATTGTCTTATTCTTTCAGCTTTCCTGAAATTTTGAAATTGTTCAAAATAAAAGTTGGGAAAAACACAAACCACAATGCTAGTTTACTATTAATGTCTTTGAAGGAAAGGGAATGGGGAGATACTAACTCATATATGTGAAAACTGTTTTCTGATTGGCAAGTATATTCCATGAGTAGGATGAGTAGGATTGGATGCCTTGCTACAAAATTATACAAACAGGATTATGTTCCAATTTTGTTCTCTAAGAAACTGCTGACCCTAATGTTGAAAGCAGCCTTTTCCAATTAGGAAGAATGTCAGTCTAATTCACAATTACAGTCTCAATATAAACTAATAAACATGTATTCTGGTTTATCGATTAATCTCTTCTGCATTTAATTACTGTAAACAATTCCTTAAAATCTGACTGACCGACAAATACTTGGATAAAATTGAGTTCTTATTCTTGCAAGCTGAGGACTAGGTGAGGGTAGTCAAACCATCTTAACTAGATTTTGCTTATATGTTTTATACACTGGCTACATGGAATCAGTCTGAACAGCAGTTGCAACATGACTTAAAATCAGGAATTCCAAACCTGTCCTTAGGAAAGAATCGGTGTTCAGAACTGGTATGTTTATCGCACAATTGCTGTGGTGGTGACGTCATGCTCTCCCTGGCCAGGTCTGAGCCTTGACAGATGAGGGACAGACATTTATGGCAAATGGGACCACTCTTCTCATTCCTCCTATGGATCCCTCACCTCTCCTTCCTGCCCTTGGGAGTGTGTGGGATGCAGGGATGCATAATCCGGCTGACCTCGAGTCCCCGATCCTCTGCCTTCTGACATTGGCAGTACTGGGGGGGTCCTCTGAGGCAGCAGGCACCCATTGCTGGCCTCCTATGGCCCTTGCCTTGCAGGCAGCCCTTCTTCTCAGTTGTGGGGGCTGCCCCGCCAGCCTGTCAGGCCGCCCTTCCCTGCCCATGCCAGTGTTGCTCTGCTAGACTTTTGTAGTTCTCCTAGAGCGCTCCAGTTGTCCCTCAGGTGCCCCAGGCCCCTGTCCCTCAGGTGCACCCAGGAGGTGCTGCAACCTCCACCCTCCAGGTTCAAGCAATTCTCCTGCCTCAGCTTCCCAGTAGCTAGGATTACAGGTGTGCACCACCATATCCAGCTAAATTTTGTATTTTTAGTAGAGACAAGGTTTCACCCTGTTGGCCAGGCTGGTCTCAAACTCCTGACCTTAAGGGATCCACCTCGGCCTCCCAAAGTGCTGGGATTACAGGCATAAGCCATTGTGCCTGGTCCATTTATTTTAGTGTATATAAACAGACATAAAAATAGTCATAGATGTGTGTATGTATATATGTGTATATTTCCTAGCTATGTTTGCTGAGAGGACATACTAAGTGTGTTAATCTTGTTTCTAAATATTATCCTTCAAAACTAATTAAAGAAATGGTTGACTCCAGCTGGGTATGGTGGCTCATGCCTATAATCCCAGCACTTTGGGAGGCTGAGGTGGGCAGGTCACCTGAAGTCGGGAGTTCAAGACCAGCCTGAATAACATGGACAAATCCCGTCTCTACTAAAAATACAAAAATTAGCTGGGCATGGTGGCACATGTCTGTAATCATAGCTACTTGGGAGGCTGAGGCAGGAGAATCACTTGAACCCAGGAGGTGGAGGTTGTAGTGAGCCAAGATCGAGTCATTGCACTCCAGCGTGGGCAACAAGAACAAAACTCTATCTCAAAGAAAAAAAAAAATGGGGGAGGGGTGCGGGTGTGGTGGCTCATGCCTGTAATCCAAGCACTTTGGAGGCAAGGCGGGTGGATCACCTGAGATCGGGAGTTCAAGACGAGCCTGACCAACATGGTAAAACCCCGTCTTAAAAAAAAAAAAAAGAAATGGCCGATTTCAGGGCTGAGGGAGGAAAAGTGGAAAAGGACAAGATCAACCTAGAAATCCTGTTGTACCATAAAGTAAGCAAATGTTCAAAGAATTGCTTACTTTATGGGGACATGTCCAAAAAAAAAACATGCAGGTGCCAACTTGAAAGGACTTTTATCGGTCAGATATAGGACAATTTGAGCATCAAAACAAATAATGAGTACACTAGATTATAACTAACTGCATAAATTAGAAACCCATAAATCCATGTGGACATTAATTTTTAAAAATAAGTATATAGGCTGGGCGTGGTGGCTCATGCCTGTAATCCCAGCACTTTGGGAGGCTGAAGGGGGCGGATCAAGAGGTCAGGAGATTGAGACCATCTTGGCCAACACGGTGAAATCCTGTCTCTACTAAAAACACATAAAAAATTAGCCAGGTGTGGTTGCACGCACCTGTAATCCCCACTACTCAGGAGGCAGTGGCAGAAGAATCGTTTGAACCCAGGAGGCGGAGGATGCAGTGAGCCGAGATCGCGCCACTGCACTCCAGACTGAGTGACAGAGCAAGACTCCATTTCAAAAAAAAAAAAAAGTAAGTGTATAAATGGGGAAGAAGAGATAGTTCTTCCTTACAATAGCATGTCAATTAATAAATGTGGAAGTAATCAAGTGTTGGTAGAAATCAAAAATTAACCTTTGGCAACCATCACAGCAGTGGTTGTTAAGGGCAAGCATCAACAATGGAGACTAATGCTAGTGGGTTAAGGGTTAGTGAGGAAGTGCAATCTTAGAAATACTCCTCACAAAATACTAATCAATTACAAATGGAAAACGGTAACTTTATGGTAGCCATGGTGACTTTTAGGGCAGGTGATCAAGGTTAACAGCATCAGTGGTGGCACAGGTAGATATTGCGTGCCCCTGGACGTGATGCAGTGCACTGAGAAGAAAATGGCATCTTTTTTGTGGCTTTTAGCCAAGCAGGTACCGAATATTAGGAAAGTATCTGTAAGATGGTAAGACCTGTAATCTTCAAAACTGTTGCATTCATGAAAAACAGGAAACACTGAGGACCTGGTTCCAGACTGGAGGAAGCTACAAGGACGTGACCGCTAAGTGATTGGGGATCGCAGACCAGAAAGAACAAAGAGCCATTGTTGAGACTTCCAGCAAAATTATTTCAACTTAATTATTTGAAAACAGAAAAAAGGAAAATTAAAGAAATGCAAATTTAATAATCATATACACACATTCACCCAATCTGGAGAATAATGCCCCAGAAGACATGTACCTTGTTACAGATTAGCCAATTTTTAGATAATTTCAGAGCTCCCTATGTATACACCTATTTTAGCTTTTATTTTGTTGTCTTATAATCACTTTGTACTTGCCTGTCTTCTTCACAAGACTATACTGGAGGAGAGAATTTTTGCTTGATTCATCAAGAACCTAGATCCCAACCTCATCATTGCTACCCTCACAGTCCTCTTAATCACTCCTATATTCAATAATAATATTAACAATAATAATATTAACAACCAGATCACAGCCCATCCACCCTAAGCTCTGACATACTAAGGCATCCTCAATGTTCATTCATTAATTCCTATTCTAACTCCTAGTCATCTAACTCTTGTTCTCTTGGATTTGTGATCTCTTTAGTTACAATTCATCTACTTGCTTCCCATTTTATACCCTAGAACTAGTTATCACCAGCATCTGTTGCCAAAGCTCTAACTCTAGGCCTCAATAATCTCATCCATAAAATAAGGAACAATCTGGTCAATAATAATCCTGGCCAGGCAAGGTGGCTCACTCCTATAATCCCAGTATTTTGGGAGGCTGAGGTGGGCAGATCACCTGAGGTCAGGAGTTCGAGACCAGCCTGGCCAACATAGCGAAACCCCATCTCTGCTAAAAATAAAAAAAAATTAAGGCCAGACGTGGTGGCTCATGTCTATAATCCCAACACTTTGGGAAGCCAAGGCGGGTGGATCACCTGAGGTCAGGAGTTCGAGACCAACCTGACCAACAAAGTGAAACCCCATCTTTAAATAAATAAAAAGAAAAAGAAAAAGAAATTAGCTGGGCATAGTGGTGGGTGCCTGTAATCCCAGCTGCTCAGGATGCTAAGGCAGGAGAATGGCTTGAACCCAGGAGGCAGAGGTTACAGTGCCATAGCCCTGGCAACAGAGCTTCCATCTCAAAAAAAAAAAAAAAAAGGAAAAAAAAGAATAATCCTGATTTATCTAATGCTTACTATGTACAGGCACTGTGATAAAGGTACTTTCATTATGACAAATTTACAGACAATAAACTGAAGTTTTGGAACTTTCTCAAGGTTCAAGGATACAAAATTAATGACTTGCAAATCCAAGCTTCAAATCTAGAGTTTCTGGTGCCCTTAAATGTATTATGTATGTATGTATTTATTTTTTGAGAGGGAGTCTTACTCTGTGATCCAGCCGCCTGAGTAACTTGGATTAAAGGTATATGCCACCATGCCCGGCTAATTTTTATATTTTTAGTAGATACAGGGTTTCACCATGTTGCTCAGGCTGGTCTCAAACTCCTGACCTTGTGATCCATCCGCCTCGGCCTCCCAAAGTGCTGGGATTACAGGTGTGTGCCACTGCACCTGGCCCCTTAAATGTATTATACTGCATCCTATACAGGACATATACCAGACATTTCTGGTGTAAACATTCTATAACACACTGAAAAACAAACAGGCTAAGGTACAGACCAAGTACTGTACTTAGAAATTATAACGCTGAATTATTAGACTAATGCTTCTTAGACTTATATGTTTTTCTGTTTTAAAATGATTTGCACAAAAGTAGTTCTCATTTTAGCCCGAAATTAATTACTAATAAATGAAATGTAGAAAGTTCCTTGACAACAGAACAAAAAAATTTAAACATACTCACAACCTCTCCATAACGTGTAGTTGAAATTCTGCGTAGAGGAAAACTCCCTGTGCTGCTGAAACATAATCCCCCTGTCTTCATAAATAAATGAGGGAAAAAAATAGAAGGTTATGAAAAGGCATAAGCAACTGAAATAAAAATATATATACTTCAGCAATTTGCTTATCCTTACTAAAATGTTAGGTTCTGAACATGCACAGGACCTGCTGGTATTGACAAACGTTGGCTCACATCGGATGCACCTGTTCAATGTAACAAAAATAATTTTTTAAATGTGAATAAATTATACTAAACCTAATTTAATAGAAAAGCTGTCTTTCTAAACAATGGATTAGAGTAGATTCATTCGGTAAGCAATTACATAAATATGTCAAATTTAAAATAACACTGATTTGAATAGTTTTAGACCATTCTGTGTTACAAAGCAAAGTATAAAGTAAATAAAACTAATCAATAATAGAAGAGTTTTAACTACATGGAATGTACAGAATGAATAATTCTGAATATCAAAGATAATTATATCACTCAACTAACAGAGACCAATATTAAAATGCACATTGTCAAAGAAAAAAGAAAAAAGAGACCAACAAACTCATATAAATAAACCCAATCAATTTTTACAATTAGTTATACCAAATATACTTTCCTTATTTTATGTGTCACAAAGTAAAAAGGTAGCATAAGTTAAAGATAAATGTATATATAGCTCCTAGCAAACCTACAACCAACACTTTTAAATAAATTCTATTTATCATCTTTGTTTACTTTAGGAAAATATTTCATATCTTCCATTAATGAATGACATAGAGTAGAGAGAGGGAGGGTACCGGACCAATGAGGACAGTGATGAGTCAATATATGGGTGTTCATCACTTGCAAGATAGTGCAGGTAGGAGTGGGGCTGGCACATGGCGTAAAACAGACTAGGCTTGGGGAAACATTAGAGGGGTAAACTTGGGGATCAGCCCAGTAATCAGTATTTGGATGCTGTAACTCAGGTCAGCCTTAAAGAAAAGATAATCCAACACTAACTAGCCCTCAGAAAAGCTGCTCAACTATTTTCTGTATTAAACCTGGAAACTAAAGAAAAAACTGTACCTCAAGGGAAGTCATGATGTAGGCCTCTAAAAAAAATTAAAGAAGGCTGGGTGCAGTGGCCCATGTCTGTAATTCCAGCACTTTGGGAGGCAAAGGTGGGTCGATCAAGAGGTCAGGAGTTCGAGACCAGCCTGGCCAATAAGGCGAAACCCCATCGTTACTAAAAATGCAAAAATTAGCTGGGCATGGTGGTGTGTGCCTGTAGTCCCAGCTACTTAGGAGGCTGAGGCAGAAGAATATCTTGAGCCCAGAAGGCCGAGGTGGCAGTGAGCCGAGATTGCACCACTGAACTCCAGCCTGGGTGACAGAGCAAGACTCCATCTCACCAAAAAAGAAAAAAAAAAATTAAAGAAGCTGAAATTGGTGTAACATGCTTAATTAAGTTAGAGGGACGTATATAGGCAGGCAGAGGAGTGTGTGTGTGTGTGTGTGTGTGTGTGTGCATGCACACGTACACGCCTATGGTTCACAAACACATGCACAAAGGGGGAATAGGAAGTAATAGAAAATGAGACTATAAATCAGGGTACCTGGGTTATGATTAGCATACAATTTTTTTTCTATGTAACATTATAATATATAAGGGCTTTCATACAGTACTTAGCACATAATTATAGATTATAGACAAATTACATAGTAACAAAAAAAATAGCTACCCTTTACAGAGTGGTTACTATGTAGCACTACACTAAGAACTGTACTTATTTGTTTCTGAGCCATTATAGCCTATGAAGTGGGTGGTATATTACCATTCCAAAGACAAGGGATTGTGAAGTAGTGAGCCATCCAAGGTCAAATAACTAACAGACTGGACCAAAATTTGAATGCTATTCTGCCTCATGCTCTGGGCCTCAGCTTCTGTATCTGTTAATGTCTACCTCTATCCTTCCTTGGGTTATTGTGAGAAGCAAGTGATATGAGAGAAAAATATTCTTAAAAGTACAGATTATACGTTAATATAAGATGATATTAATGAAGTCAGCCCCACCACACTGCATACCTGTCTTGTAAAGCATTTGCTACCGTAAAAGAGTTTTCATTTCCATCACAGAGCTCACAAGTTGCTTGAGACAACAATGTTCCATTAATGTCTCTTTCCACTAAACAGTTTAGAAACAAAATAAAGATGTAACTCATAGTAAACATATAAGCTTCTACATATTTAGAAAATATTTAACAAAACCCAACTGTAACAATTATTCTAATAATTCTCAAAACACTTTATTTACATTAAAGGCATAACAAGTATCTCCATAATTAAGTATAGAGAAGTAATGCCTTCGTACCCTGTCCATGCCTTCAAAAAAAGAGAAGTGATGCCTTCCCTATTCTCACATAGTAAAATATAAAGAATAATTTTCCAAGCCATCATAAAAATTAAGTGGTTTTTTTTCCCCTCAAAAATTTTCTTACCTCTTATCTATACATTCCTGTCATACTGGGATGGGGAAGTAAGTATTTTCATAGGTTACTAATAAGTTTCTGCAATTTAGAAGGCTTTTAGTGGTGTCTATTAAAGTTTTAAATTCACATCCTTACAATAGTACAATTTTGTATTTAGATACTTAACCTACAGAAACACTTGAACATGTATGTAAGGATATTAATTGAAGCATTATTTGTTAGAAACAACAGGAATATTTAAAATAGCAGAATGGTAGTATATCCATGCTACAAAATACTATGGAATAGATTTTTAAAAATCACGTATCTGGCTACAGTGGCTGAACGCCTGTAATCCAGCACTTTGGGAGGCCGAGATGGGAAGATCACAAGACCAGCCTGTCGTGAAACCCTGTCTCTACTAAAAATCCAAAAATTAGGTGGGCATGGTGGTGTGCGCCTGCAGTCTCAGCTACTTGCGAGGCCGAGGTGGGAAGATCTCTAAGTCAAGAGATCGAGACCATCCTGGCGAACATCGTGAAACCCTGTCTCTACTAAAAATACAAAAACTAGCTAGGTGTGGTGGCGCACGCCTGTAGTCTCAGCTACTCAGGAGGTTGAGGCAGGAGCATCGCTTCAACCTGGGAGGCAAAGGTTGCAGTGACCAGATCGTACCACTGCACTCCAGCCTGGCGATAGAGTGAGACTGTCTCAAACAAACAAACAAAAAGAATCAGCTAAGGCCAGATGAGGAGACTCATTCCTGTAATCCCAGCACTTTGTGAGGCCAAGGTGAGTGGATCACATGAGACCAGGTGTTCAAGACCAGCCTGGCCAATATGGCAAAACCTCATCTCTACTAAAAAAAAAAAATACAAAAATTTGCTGGGCGTGGTGGCATGTGCCTATAATCCTAGCTACTCAGGTGGCTGAGGCATGAGAATTACTTGAACCTGGGAGGTCAAGGTTGCAGTGAGCTGAGATCATACCGCTACACTATAGCCTGGGCAAGAGTAAGACCCTGCCTCAGAAAAAAAGAATGAAGTAAATCTAACAGAGCATTAAAGCATATCTAAAGTTAACTGAAAAAAGTATCCTAGACTAATATTTGTATATGAAACATTTCAGCAAATATACCACTACATTTCCTGTGGCTACATAATATAGATCCTTATAACAAAATAGAAAAAAATTCTGAATGTGCGCACACACACACACACACACACACACACCCCAAAATAACCAATTACTTTGGGGTTGAGGGAGCAATAGAAAATCAGCATTGGGAAAAATGGTCAAAGAGGACTGTGGTATTACCAATAATGTTTTAGGTTTGTACATGGTGGTAAAAAGTAACTTTAACAAAAGTAAAGATAACAACTTGTTCCTCCTACAGTCATCCCTATCTCAATAAATGACAATTCCATTTGATCATTTACTCTGGCCCCAGTCCTTAAGAGTCTCATGTTCCATATTTAAAAAATAAAAATAAAAAATAGATCTGCAAATCCTGTCGGCTCTCTCTTCAAAATATGTTCAGAAACAGAATTATTCTCTCTACCTGTACAACTAATACCATGGCCTGCTGGGTACCGTGGCTCATGCCTGTAATCTCAGTATTTTGGGAGGCCAAGGCAAGAGGACTGCTTGAGCCCAGGCACTCAAGACCAGCCTGGATAACATAGCAAAACCTCATCTCCACTCCCCCCAAAAAAAGAGCAGCCAGGTGTGGTGGCACATGCCTGTAGTCCCAGCTACTCAGGAGACTGAGGTGACACAGCAAGAGCCTGTAAGAAAGAAAGAAAAGGAAAAAAAAGAAAGAAAAAGAGAGAGGAGAAAGGAAGAGAGAAAAGAAAAGAGAAGGAAGGCAGGAAGGAAGGACAGAGAGAAAGAAAGAGAGACAGAAAGAAAGAAGGTGAGCGAGCGAGCTCTGGCCCAAATACCATCATCTATGACCTGGGCTTTTAACAGCTTCTTAACTAGAGCACTGGTTTTGTGCTCCATAAAGAAGCTAGAGTGAACCTTTTAAAACTTCAGTGTGATTATGTCACTCTTTTGTTTAAAATCTTCCAAATGGCCTCTCATCTCACATAGAACAATTCGAAAGGTCACTAACATAGAATAAAGGTCTTACATGATCTGCACACTATCTTCTCCAACTTTTCAGACCCATCGTTCGCTTTCACTTTACTTCTTCCTTGCTTTAGCCACATTAGTATACTTGCTGTTCTCTGAAAAATGTCAAATATACTACCAACTTAGGACGTTACTACTTGCTATTCCCTCTGCTTATAATGATGTTTTTCAGTCATCCTCTTGGCTCTGTCCCCTCACTTCCTTCAAGTCTTTCTTAGACGTCACCTTTCCAGAGAGGACTTCCATGATAATATATGTAAAATAATACCCTATTCTCCCTCCCTTCTCTTGCACCATAGAGAATTTTAATCACAGTGTTACAGTTCTTTTAGAATTTGTCTAGCAGGCTTTATGGTTTTTGTGGGAAAACCCCTTTAAAAGAAAGAGAGAGAGAGAGAATTTTAATCACGTGATAGCACCATCTAAAATAGTGAAATATTGTTTCCACAGCTGTAACCTAACCCAAGGGGCCACTAGATGTCAGAGCCACTGTTCAGAGGAAGCAGTAAAGAATGTTGCTTTCCCCTGCTTCTGATCCACAGATAAATCACAAGCATCTAATTTAGGGAATGAAGAATTAGAAGAATCACAGTAACATAGCTACAGTAATAGAAACATAACTTAAGTGGTTAACTATATAAGATTTCGGACTAGTTTTTATTCTTCCAGTAATTAACTAACTTACACACATGGCTGATACCAAGTGTACTAGTATGTACTTCCTCTTGGTATTAATTTGAGTTGTCCAATACTGTTGACTATGGCTACTAGCCACTTATGATTACTGCCAACTTGAAATGTGTCTAGCCAGAATTGAAATTTCAAAGATTTATTAAGAACTAAAGAATGGGCTGGGCATGGCAGCTCATGCCTGTAATCCCAGCACTTTGGAAGGCTGAGGTGGGCGGATCACCTGAGGTCAGGAGTTCAAGACCAGCCTGATGAATACGGTAAAACCCCGTCTCTACTAAAAAATACAAAAATTAGCCAGGCGCAGTGTTGGCACCTGTAGTCCCAACTAGTCTAGAGGCTGAGGCAGAAGAATTGCCTGAACTTAGGAGAAAGAGGTTGGAGTGAGCTGAGATTGTGCCATTGCACTCCAGCCTGGGCAACAAGAGTAAAACTCCATCTCAAAAAAAAAAAGAACAAAAGAACAAAGATATCTCAAAAATTGTTCCCTTGATTACCTGTTCAAATGATAATATTTTAAATAATATTAGACTAAATAAAATATAGTATTAAAATTCATTTCACTTGTTTCTTTTTATTTTTTAATGTGTAGACAAGAAAATTAAAAATTACATATTTGGTTTGCACTGTATTTCTATTGAACTGCACTACTTTAAATAATGCCAGTTTTGATTCCAAATTTATAATTAAAATCTGGATTTTAATATAATTTTAGGAAAATGGAAAATTAAAAATTAAAGATTTTCCATAATCTTAAAATTTATAGTAGAAACAGTACATCATGAAATGGAATAAATTTCAAATTTCCATCCAACTCATAAAACTTTCATTACTCCCATCCCGAAGAATAGACCCCACCAAATACTATGAGAATCAAGTTAATCTTTCAGTGGAGGCAATGGTGCCAATGAAACTACTAAGAAGCCAGGTGACGTGGATTGCTTAAGCCCAGGAGTTTGAATCCAGCCAGGGTAACATAACAAGACTTCATCTCTAAAAAAATAAATAAATAAAAGACCAGGGATGGTGGCTCACACCTGTAATCCCAACACATTGGGAGATCAAAGCTGGAGGATTGCTTGAGGCCAGGAGTTCAAGACCAGCCTGAGATGTATAGTGAGACCCCCTTGCATGAAAATTGGCTGGACATGGTGGCAGGTGCCTGTAGTCCCAGCGACTTGGGAAGCTGAGGCAGGAGAATTGCTTGAACCCGGGAGGCAGAGGTTACAGTGAGTGAGATTGCACCACTGCGCTCCAGCCTGGATGACAAGAGTGAAACTCTGTCTCAAAAAATAAAATAAATCCTTTTGTGCCTTTTATTTTTGTACTTTATATGTTAATTAAAAAATAATTTAAAGATAAAACATAAATAAGGTTTTAAATTTAAAAATTAATCTTTGGATGGGTAACATATAAAGTACAAAAATAAAAGGCACAAAAGGATTTATTTTATTTTTTGAGACAGAGTTTCACTCTTGTCATCCAGGCTGGAGCGCAGTGGTGCAATCTCACTCACTGTAACCTCTGCCTCCCGGGTTCAAGCAATTCTCCTGCCTCAGCTTCCCAAGTCGCTGGGACTACAGGCACCTGCCACCATGTCCAGCCAATTTTCATATGTTTAGTAGAGACAGGGTTTCACCATGTTGGCCAGCGTGGTCTTGAACTTCAGAAGATCTGCCCACTAGGCCTCCCAAAGTGCTGGGATTACAGGCGTATGCCACCGCACCAAGCACAAAAGGATTTAAAATAAAAATTAGCCGGGTGCGGTGGTGCGTGCCTGTAGTCCCAGCTACTCAGGAGGCTGAGGTGGGAGGATCACTTGAGCCCAGGAGTTCTGGGCTGTAGTATGCTATGCCGATCAGGTGTCCACACTAATTTCGGCATCAATATGGTGACCTCCCAGGGGCGAGGGACCACCAGGTTGCCTAAGGAGGGGTGAACCGGCACAGGTTGGAAACAGAGCAGGTCAAAACTCCCGTGTTCATCAGTAGTGGGACTGCGCTTGTGACTAGCCACTGCACTCCAGCCTGGGCAACATAGCGAGACCCCATCTCAAAAAAGAAAATAAATAGGCCAGGCGTGGTGGCTCATGCCTGTAATCCAAGCACTTTGGAGGCCAAGGCAGGTGGATCATCTGAGGTCAGAAGTTCAAGACCAGTCTGACCAACATGGTGAAACCCCGTCTTTAGGAAAAAAAAAAAAGGCTGGGTGTGGTGGCTCATGCCTGTGATCCCAGCACTTTCGGAGGCCGAGGCGGATGGATCACCAGATCAGGAGATCGAGACCATCCTGGCCAACATGGTGCAACCCTGTCTCTAAAAAAAAAAAAAGAAAAGAAAAGAAAAAAAAAGAAAAGAAATAAAATAAAATAAAAAATAAGTCTCTTTCTCACCATTCCCAGGCACTCAGTTCTTCACTCAGGAGGCAACATTGTTACCAGTTTCTTATGAATTTTTTCAGAAATAGCCTGTGCATATACAAGCACATATGCATATATAATGGTCTTTAAAAAGCTAAATAATGGCATACCAAATACATAAAACAGTGCTGATAAATAGCAGTTACTCAATACATATTTGCAGATGAATGAATAAAATTATTTTATATCTTGCTTTTTTTACTCAGTATACCTTAGATTTCTTTCTATGGCTGCCTATTTATGTTTCCATAATTGCATCTATACCATTGTATAACTATATCATAATTTATTTGTTCTCATCTTGATAGACTCTTATATTGTTCACAATCTTTTGTCTTAGGAATAATGTTGCAAGAAAAAAACAGTCAAACACTTCTTCATGCATACAGTTAAGTGTATTCAAACGAGAAATATCTAGATGAGAGCTTTCTGGGCAAAGATAATCTGTATTTTTAATTTTGATAAGTACTGTAAATTTGCTCTCCACAGAGGCTGCATCAACTTATAATTTTCCACTGATACATGAATGACTGTTTCCCTGTATTCTTAAAAATGCATTGCCAAAGTTGAAAACTTTTTTTTTGAGACAGAGTTTCATTCTTGTTGCCCAGGCTAAAGCACAATGGCACAATCTTGGCTCACTGCAACCTCTGCCTCCTGGGTTCAAGTAATTCTCCTGCCTCAGTCTCCCAAGTAACTGGGATTACAGGCATGAGCCACTATACCCGGCTAATTTTGTATTTGCAGTAGAGATGGGGTTTCACCATGTTGGTCAGGCTGGTCTTGAACTCCTAACCTGAGGTGATCCACCCACCTCAGCCTCCTAAAGTTCTGGGATTACAGGCGTGAGCCACCGTGCCAGGCCAAATAATTTTTATAATAAAATCTGGTAGGTTAAAAATAAAATCTCATTTTGGCTTTAATGTACTTCTTACTCTGAGTAAGGTTGAACATTTTTTCTCACGTTAAAATATTTTTTTCTATGTGAACTTTACTCATGATTTTTGGCTGTTTTAAAAATTAGGCTATTCATCTTACTCTTATTTATCTGTAGGAGCTTTAAATTTATTGAAGAACTTTGACCTCTGTCTACTGTATGCATTAATATTTTTCTTTAGTTTGTAGTTTGGTTTTTGGTAATATAATTTTATGGCATTCTGTAAATTTACCAATTTTTCCTTCTGTGGTTTTTTTTCTTTTTTTCTTTTTGTAGAGACAGAGTCTTCCTATGTTGCCCAGACTGGTCTCAAACTCCTGGGCTCAAGTAATCCTCCCACATAGGCCTCCAAAGTGATTGAGTATTTTTGGTCATTCTTAGGCCTATTATACCAAAACTACACAAACTTGTCCTACATTTTCTTTAAGAACTTTCATATATTCATACTTAATATGTGAAGTTTAATTTTCTCAGAAATGAGGTAGAAACCCAACTTACAGTGTTTTCTCAGTTTTCTCAGCACCATTAATCAGCCTTATCCCCACATATATGAAATATCATTTTCACATATCAAATTCCCATATAAATTGAATCTATTCTGATTGTTTTAAGTTTCATCAATCAGTCTGTGTGCCCACATGTCTGTCACACACGTTATTATAGTAGCTTTATAACATGCATAATATCTGATGGGGTAGTTCCTTCTTTCCCTTCCCAGAATTTTTTTTATCTTTTCTGATAAACTTCAGAATCTATTTGTATTTATCCTCAAACAAACAAATAATATCCTGATAGAATTTACTAAGATCCTTTAAAATATATAGACTAGCAGGAGAGTTGACATCTTTCTAATAAATAATCTTCCCATCCAAAAATAAAGAATGCATTTTCACTTATAAAAGCCTGCCTTGTATCCCTCAGTAATATTCATAAATTCCTTCAATTAATTATGTTGCACATTCCTTCTAAAGTATATGCCAAGGCCAGGCACAATGGCTCACACCTGTAATCCCAGTACTTTGGGAGGCTGAGGTGGGCGGATCATCAGAGGTCGGGAGTTTGAGACCAGCCTGACCAACATGAAGAAACCCTGTCTGTACTAAAAATACAAAATTAGCCAGGCATGGTGGCCCAAGCCTGTAATCCCAGCTACTCTGGAGGCTGAGGCAGAATAATTGCTTGAATCTGGGAGGTGGAGGTTGCAGTGAGCCAAGATCATGCCATTGCACTCCAGCCTGGGCAACAACAGCAAAACTCCAACTCAAAAAAATGAAAGAAAGGAAAAGAAAAGAAAGAGTATGCCTATGTATTTTTTCTTTTTTGTTGCTACTGTAAACGAGGTATTTTCTTCCATCACTGCTTATAATAGTTTTTTTGTGGCTGGTTTTTCTTTTTTTATGAGAGGAGTCTCGCACTATCATCCAGGCTGTAGTGTGGTGGCATGATCTTGGCTTACTGCAATCTCTGCCTCCTGGGTTCAAGCAATTCTTCTGCCTCAGCCTCCCGAGTAGCTGGCGGCGTGTGCCATCATGCCCAGCTAATTTTTTTGTATTTTTAGTAGAGACGGGGTTTCATCATGTTGGCCAGGATGGTCTCAATCTCCTGACCTCATGATCCGCCCACCTCAGCCTCCCAAAGTGCTAGGATTACAGGCATAAGTCACTGCGCGTGGCCCTAGTTTTTAGTCATTCTCTTGGGTATTTTAAACAAACAATCAAATCAACTGTAAATAATGATTTTTAACTTTTTTTTTTTTTTGAGACAGGGTCTTAACCCTGTGGTACAGGCTGGAGTGCAGTGGCGACATCTCGGCTCATTGCAGCCTCACCTTCCAGGCTCAAGCGATTTTCCCACCTTTGCCTCTAAGTAACTGAGACTACAGGCATGTGCCACCGTACCTGAATGATTTTTTTATTTGTAGAGATGGGGTTTCACCATGTTGCCCACACTGGTATCGAACTCTTGAGCTAAAGTGATCCACCTGCCTTGGCCTTCCAAAGTACAGGGAATATGGCCTACCTTTTCTTTTCCAATGATAAATATTTTTTTCTCTTACTTAAGTGCATAGTTTGGACACAGTGACTCATGGCTATAATTCCAGCACTTTATGAGGCTGAGGCAGGAGGAACTCGAGGCCAAGTGTTCAAAATCAGGCTGTGCAACATAAAGACCCAGTATCAATAAAAATTTAAAAATTAGCCAGCTGTAGTGGTGTATGTGTACAGTCCTAGCTACTCAGGAAGCTGAGGCAGGAGGATTGCTTGAGCTGCAAAAAATATTAAGTAAACATCTAACTATTTAAATCAATGCCCTTTTCAAAACGCGCGCACACACGCACACACACACACACACACAAATGAAGATTTATCACTACTTTTTCATAAGGAATCTAATTCTTACCTAAAATATGATCAGTGGGACAGTGACATTTTCCTTCTGCAGTTAAGCCACTAGGGCAAGAAATGCAGTCCCAGCCATCCTCAGTAACACCTTTCTAAATTAAAAGAAAAAAATGTTTTTCTCTTTTTAAATTTTCTTTTTCTTAATCATGTAAGTTCAAAATGCCATAAGAGTATATAACTGCAGTGAATATTCAAATAAGTCATACATATATGAGCCACATAAAAATTCCCTAGAGAGATAATTCATGCTTATATTCCAAAATTAAGCTCTATATTATTACTATGCCCTGACAACTATTAAAGGATTAACTCTGGATAAACGTTCTCTTCTTCAGGATCTTTAATTTAAATGGATGCCTAATTTCATAATTATTTGTCATTTCGTTTTTCCATTTACAAATATAAAACACAACACAAAAAGATCGAATCAATAGTCAATTAATAGTTTAATCTTACCTGTCTAAAACATTATTCTAATTTTTAAAAATTCAAATACATAAAAAAAAATTTAGTCCAGGCACAGTGGCTTATGCCTGTAATTCCAGCATTTTGGGAGGCCAAGGCAGGCAGATAACCTGAGGTCAGGAGTTTGAGACCAGCCTGGCCAACACAGGTGATACAAAATGTGTGAATTTTATGAAATATAAATTATACACATAGTTGTTAAAATTGATTTATGAGAATATATTCTTCTATCCATTTATGGCTTGTATTAGTAAAGCTTTTTTTTTTTTTTTTTTTTTGAGACAAAAGTCTTGCTGTGTCACCAGGGTGGAGTGCAGTGGCACAATCTCTCAGCTCACTGCAACCTCTGCCTCCCGGGTTCAAGTGATTCTCCTGCCTCAGCCTCCCAAGTAGCTAGGACTACGGCATGCGCCACCATGCCCAGCTAATTTTTGTATTTTTAGCAGAGACAGGGTTTCATCATATTGGCCAGGCTGGTCTCCAACTCCTGAGCTCACGATCCACTGGTCTTGGCTTCCCAAAGTACTGAGATTACAGGCATGAGCCACCACACCTGGCCTATATAGGACAATTTAAAAGTTACAATAACTTAAAAAATGTCACTGAAAAGGAAATCTGTTGTGGGATCACTTTTTATTAGCAGCTTTTTATCATGGGTAATTCAGCTAGGATCAATATTTGCAAAGATGTAAAATAAATATCAAAATGATAATCAGATCCTGTAAATTGAGATAACTGACAACTTCATATTAAATTCCCAGAATTGTTTTATATGACAATGAGAAGAAACACTGCTGTAAATGTCAGAACTGTTACACAGAGACTCTTAATTATCCAAAATGATTGAAAAATATATTTATGTTGATTGAAAATTGTCATATATAGTAACTTAATTTACTAACTTTTCAAAAATTATGATATAATGAAATTACTAACAAAACAGTAACAGACATTATTTAACCTATTTATTAATGCAACTGGTATTTCATGAAATAATTACACCTTAGATATCATTATGAACACCTGTAATCATATAAACTATTGACATGATGGGTCTTATACACTGAACTCCATTTATACCAGTCAAAAAATATACACATCCCAAATTGCACACATCCTAAACTGCTCTATATATGCCTTATCCATCTAATTTTCTTTATAACCAAGTTATTCTACAAGTAAAAACAAAAACAAATTTTTATAGCTTTGTGGCTTTTTTGGATTTCAGATTTTAAAAGAAATAAATTTCTGTTTTTTCCAAGTTTGCATAAAATTTCACTGATCTCCCAAAATTTACTCTGGTAAAAATAAAGTTAGCATAATAATTTTAAAGTCTGTGGGGAAACAAGAGTAAATGTTATACTTTGAAAAATAAAGTCACTTAACTTACTACTTTTTACAGTTATTTTAAAATAAATTATACGTACCATGTTTTCTGGGCACTTTTTACAAATAATAGCAGATCCTCCATTATTAGAGATCATCTGAAATCCTGGTAGACATACACATGAAGTTCCTAAAAAAAGCCAATTTTATCCTTGATAAATAAAAATAAAGTTCCAAGATAGTGAAACTTTTAATAAGTCTGAAGATTCTGAGAAGCAGTATGGTGATTAACAGCGGGATTCTGGAGCCAGTACTGCCTAGGTTCAAAACCAGAAACATACTTCTTGAGTTCCAATCTTGGTACTCCTACTTGGTTGCATGACCTTGAACAAGTTACTAAACTCTTTGCCCTGGCTTCCTCTACAATAAAAAGGAGAAAAAAAAAAAAAGGTACCTACCTAATAGGGTTAGTATGAGTATAAAATTAGTTATTATAAGTAAAGGTCTTAGACTGGCACACAGCTGGTATTGTGTTTGCTACCATCTTAAGTGCAAGAATAAACTATTAAACTACTTAACTGCTACAGGAAATTTTACATTTCTACATCACTAAATAATATACATGTATTTAGGCTGGGCGCGGTGGCTCACGCCTGTAATCCCAGCACTTTGGGAGGCTGAGGTGGGTGGATAATCTAAGGTCAGGAGTTCAAGACCAGCCTGATCAACATGGTGAAACCCGTCTCTACTAAAAAATACAAAATAAATTAGCTGGGCATGATGGCCGGCACCTGTAATCCCAGCTACTTGGGAGGCTGAGGCAGGTGAATCACTTCAATCTAGGAGGCGGAGGTTGCAGTGACCCAAGATCGCACCATTGCTCTCCAGCCTGGGCAACAGAGGTAGACTCCGTCTCAAAAAAAAAAAAAAAAAAAAAAGCCAGGTGAGGTGGCTCATGCCTGTAATCCTAGAATTTTGGTAGCCCGAGGTGTGTGGATTGCCTGAGCTCAGGAGTTCAAGACCAGCCTGAGGAACATGGTGAAACCCCGTCTTTAAAAAATATATATATACACACACACACAAATATATACATATGTACATATATATATATATGTAATCAATTTCAAACTTACTCTGTCATAACAGAGTAACTTACTAACTTTAGTAAGTTAAAAATTTATTGAGGCTGAGGTGGGAAAATAGCTTGAGTTTGGAAGGTGGCGGCTGCAGTGAGCCAAGGTGGTGCCACCACACTCCAGCTTGGGAGACAGAGCCAGACCTTGTCTCAAACAAACGAACAAACAAAAGAAACATCGGAATCACCTCAGGTTGAGAGCTCGAGACCAGACTGACCAACATGGAGAAACCCCGTCTCTACTAAAAATACAAAATTAGCTGGGCATGGTGGCGCATGCCTAAAATCCCAGCTACTTGGGAGGCTGAGGCAGGAGAATAGCTCGAACCTGTGAGGCGGAGGTTGGGATGAGCCAAGATCGTGCCATTGCGCTCCAGCCTGGGCAACAAGGGCGAAACTCTGTCTCAGAAAGGAAGGGAGGGAGGGAAGGAGGAAGAAAGGAAGGAAGGGAGGGAGGGAGGGAAGGAAGGGAGGGAAAGAAAGAGGAAGGGAGGAAACATATGCATACATACATACATACATACATACAGCCGGGCACAGTGGCTCACACCTGTAATCCCAGCACTTTGGGAGGCCAAGGTGGGTGGATCACGAGGTCATGAGATTGAGACTATTCCTGGTCAACACGGTGAAACCCTGTCTCTACTAAAAATAACACCACTCCGGCCAATATGGTGAAACCTTGTCTCTACTAAAAATACAAAAATTAGCTGAGCATGGTGGTGCACGCCTGTAATCACAGCTAGTCCAGAAGCTGAGGCAAGAGAATCACTTGAACCTGGGAGGCAGAGGTTGCAGTAAGCCCAGATTAAGCCACTGCATCCAGCCTGGTGATAGAGCAAGATTCCCTCTCAAAAAAGAAAGAGAAACATACAGTATAGTAAAAACATATAGGTCAACACTGAGAGCAAACAGATATGAATGCTTCCAGTTCCCAAACTGGGCTTCAATGTCTTTATCTGTAAAATGAGAAGAAAACTCATTTTCTTAATTACTTTTCTTACTAGGAAAGCTGCCTTCATTCAAATAAATCACTGTTTCTGTTAAGATAGATAGTAAACATAATAAGATAATCACTATTCAATTTGCAATACAGAGAAGGACAGCATTCTCTAAGGAGTCATTAAGTAGAAGCAGCACCCATAAGAGTCTACGTAGTATAATACATGCCGTATCTGGATTCATAAATATGGAACTATACCTTTCCATATTCATAAATATGGAAAAATATCTTACATTTTAACATCTGAAATGCTTTCTCATTCATATTGTCATGTATGTGCAGCCTGACCTGTTCGAGAACTTAAATGAGGATATGTCAAAGCTGAACATAACAGAAAGTTAATAATAACATGGGTGACCAAATCGAGATAGAAAACATCTTAGACTTAGGCAGGGCGCGGCGGCTCACGCCTGTAATCCCAGCACTTTGGGAGGCCAAGGTGGGCAGATCACGAGGTCAAGAGATCGAGACCATCCTGGCCAACACAGTGAAACCCTGTCTCTACAAAAAAAAAAAAAAAGAAAACATCTTAGGCTTTAGAATATGGGAAAAGACATTCTGAGCAGTTTCAGTGAGAACTAGGAACAAATGATGTTTCAGGGAGAAAAAACAGATTTAATCTAAAGAGACCTTAAGAACAATTAGTAATATTCTACAATAAAAAGGACAAGTCCTAAGGAAATCTATAATATTAGACACATACAGTACAGTATGGGTCAGGCTCAGTGGCTCACTCCTGTAATCCCAGCACTTTGGGAAGCCAAGGTGGATGATCATTTGAGCTCACAAATTTGAGACCAGCCTCAACAACATGGCGAAAACCCCATTTGTACAAAAAAATTAAAAAATCAGTAGAGTATGGTGGTGTGGTCCTGTAATCCCAGCTATTTGGGAGGTTGAGGTGGGAGGAGGATGGCTTGAGGCCAGGAGGTAGAGGCTGCTGTGAGCCAAGATTGCGCCAGGGCACTCTACCTGGGTGACAGAGCCAGACTTTGTCAGAGAAGAAACTAAAATAAAAGAAAATAAAGAGAAATAGAAATGAAAGAAAAAGAAAAAGAAAGAAAGAAAGAGAAAAAGAAAGAAAGAAAGAGAGAGAAAGAAAAAGAAAGAAAGAAAGAAAAGAGGAAAGAGAGAGGGAGGGAGGGTATAGTGAAAACACATAGGCGGAGAGAGAACAGAGATATGAGAGAGAGAGAGAGAGAAACAGTATAGTGAAAACACACAGGCCAAGA
>PVKP010034802.1:0-23885 GCA_004027715.1 Plecturocebus donacophilus | reverse complement strand
AGAGAGAGAGAGAGAGAGAGAGAGAGAGAGAGAGAGATGTTGGAAAGAAAAGCCTCCTTTTTCGTTTTGGGCTTTTCCTATTGAAGGGCCTAGAAGCGGAAGGAGCTTTCCCGCGATCTGGGGATGAACAAGCGCTCTCCGGTGGCGTGGCAGGCGAGCTGGCAGGGAGAAAGGAGCTCGGCGCCTGTGGGGCGGGGCATGCAAATTTAAAATGGCTGTTTCGCCCGGGAGCTATGGGAGCAAAAAGAGAAAGTAAATGTCCCCCCAAACTTGTAACAGTATTACTTATACAATGTTGCCAATTGTAACAAGGAGTCCCGTGCGGAGGTAGGGAAGAGAGGGCTTCTTTACTTGAAGATGACTTTTCTTACCGTGAGCTCAGGGTGAGTGGACGAATGTGTACCGTGGCCTGCGCGGCGGTGCTGGTTATCGCTTCTCGGCCTTTTGGCTAAGATCAAGTGTAGTATCTGTTCTTATCAGTTTAATATCTGATACGTCCTCTATCCGAGGACAATATATTAAATGGATTTTTGGAGCAGGGAGATGGAATAGGAGCTTGCTCCGTCCACTCCACGCATCGACCTGGTATTGCAGTACTTCCAGGAACGGTGCACCTCCCCCACTCGGGGGAACACTGTGGTGTGTTTAAAGACAGACGATGGAGTTTCCCTCGTGGAGGTTCGTACAGGCGCTGTTCCGGCCTTTCTCTGCGTGTTTTTGGCGGCAGACGCTGCTGTGCTCTGACTTCCGCTTCGCTGTGAGCGAGGCTTCCTGCTGCTGGGGCAGCGATGGCGTTCTGCTCGTGGCTTCGACCAAGTGTTGTTTGCTGGTAACCCGATACGCTGTGAAGGGGGTACAGTGCTAAGTTTTGGGCTCCCGCACTTAAGACGTGAAGAAAGCAGAATTCGGAAAGTAGCAAGCAATGTGGGTTGGTGTTTCCCGTTCTCTCACGTTCCGGTTACTTCTCCTCTTGGCTCTTTTCCGCTCTCCTTTGTCTTCGAGACAAGTCTCGCTTTGTTGCCCAGGCTTGGAGTGTAGGTGGCGCCATCTCCGCTCATTCTAACTTGCGGTTCCCGGGTTCAGGCCATTCTCCCGCCTCAGCCTTCCCGTCCCCCAGTACTTGGGACTACAGGCATGCACCGCCACGCCCGGTAACTTTTCTATTTTTCCTTCTTTTTCTTTTTGGTTTTTGAGTGAGAATCTCGCTCTCTCCCCGGAGCCGGAGAGTGCTGGGATTACAGGCCTGAGCCACCCCACATGACCTTTATTTGACTTTTTCATTCCATCCCGGCAGGGAATTACCAGGTACCCTGCCGGGGTCCCTGTGAATGAGAAAGGTGGTTTGGCTAGGAAACCTCATTGGTGGCATCTTTCAGTTTGCCAAGTGTGGGGGAGAACTTTTGTCTCGTGGTTTGCGTGGGAGCTTAACTGCGGTAGAATAAAACATCAGTTACATTTCTAAGGTCTTGACTCCAAACCTTGGCTCCCAAACAGCAACCCAGCACCCACCCAGGGCTTGAGGGAGCTCACTGCCCTGAAGGGAGGGACATAAACCTGGCTGGCTCTAGGGTTTAACACTGGTACAGCTCTAGGGCCTTGAGGGAACATAGGTGGTACCGGGTAGTGGTAGTGGATATAGCAGGACTTTGAGTGAGACCGGCGCTGTGCTGGGTTGGAGTCTGAACCCGCACAGTACCGGTGGTGATAGCCACAGGGTTGCCTCTGTCTCCTCACCCCCAGTTCCAGGCATCGCAGCACAGAGAGAGACTGCGTTTGGTTGGGAGAAAGTAAGGGAAAAGAACAAGAGTCTCTGCCTGATAATCCAGAGAATTCTTCCAGATCTCATCCAAGACCACCAGGGCAGTACCTCTACAAGTCTGCGAGAATCACAGCATTACTGGGCTTGGGGCACACATACCCTGGAATACCCAGAAAGCCTTCCCAAGAAGGACACACAGAAAGAAGCCCAGACTGGGAAAAATACAATAAATGCCGAACTCTTCCATGGGAAGACAAAACAAGCATCCATGGGCATCAAGACCATCCTAGAAAACATGGTCTCGCCAAACCAACTAAATAAGGCACCAGGGACCAATTCCAGAGAAACGGAGACATGTGACGTTTCAGAAAGAGAATTCAAAATAGCCATTTTGAAGAAACTTAAAAGAAATTGGAAGGGCCGGGCGTGGTGACTCACGCCTGTAATCCCAGCACTTTGGGAGGCTGAGGCGTGAGGATCACGAGGTCAGGAGATCGAGACCATCCTAGCCAACATGGTGAAACCCCGTCTGAAAGAAAGAAAAGAAAAGGAAAGAAAGAAAGAAAAAGATTGGAGGCTGGGCACGGTGGCTCATTTCTGTTGTCCCAGCACTTTGGGAGGCCGAGGAGGCAGATCACGAGGTGAGGAGATCAAGACCACCCTGGCTAACACAATGAAACCCTGTCTCTACTGAAAATACTAAAATTAGCTGGGCATGGTGGTGTGCGCCTGTAGTCCCAGCTACTCAGGAGGCTGAGGCAGGAGAATCGCTTGAACCTGGGAGGCAGAGGTTGCAGTGAGCCGAGGCAGTGAGCCGAGATCACTGTGCTCCCACTGCACTCCAGCCTGGGCGACAGAGCGAGGCTCTGTCTCAGAAAAAAAAAAAAAAAAAAAAAAAAGGAGAAGGAGAAAGGAGAAGGAGAAGAAGAATTCAAGAAAACACAGAGAACTAATTCAGAATTCTATCAGGTGCATTTAACAGAGATTGAGATTATTTTGGCTGGGTGCGGTGCCTCACACCTGTAAACCTGGCAATTTGGGAGGCAGAGGCAGGAGGATTGCATGAGTCCAGTAGTTCAAAACCAGCCTAGGCAACAGGGTGAAATTTTGCCTTTACCAAAAAAAAAAAAAAAAAAAAGAAAAGAAAAGAAAAGAAAACCTGGGCATGGTGGCACACACCTATAATCCCAGCTACTCGGTAGGCTGAGACCTGAGAGTCACTTGAACCCGGGAGGCAGAGGGTGCAGTAAGCCAAGATCACACCATTGTACTCCAGACTGGGTGACAGACTACCGCTTTGTCTCGAAAAAAAAAAAAAAGAAAAGAAAAGAAAAGAAAAATGGCGGGATGCGGTGGCTCTCACCTGTAATCCCAGCACTTGGGGAGGCCAAAGTGGATGGATCGCCTGAGGTCAGGCGTTGGAGACCAGGCTGGCCAACATGGCGAAACCCCATCTCTACTAAAAATACAAAACAAAACAAAACAAAAAACCCTGGGTGTGGTGGCATGCACCTGTAATCCCAGCAACTGGGGAGGCTGAGTCAGGAGAATTGCTTGAACCTGGGAGGCAGAGGTTGTATTGAGCTGAGATCTCACCGCTGCACTCCGACCTGGGCGACAGAGTGAGACTCTGTCTCAAAAAAAAAACAAACCAAAAAAAGCCAGGCGCGGTGGCTCACGCCTGTAATCCCAGCACTTTGGGAGGCCCAGGCGGGCAGATCACGAGTTCGGTACCAGCCTGACTAACATGATGAAACTCCATCTCTACTAAAAACACAAATATTCGCAGGGCATGGTGGTGCACACCTGTAATCCCAGCTACTCGGGAGGCTGAAGCAAGAGAATCACTGGAACCTGGGGAGGCTAATGTTGCAGTGAACCGAGATTGCACCACTGCACTCCGGCCTGGGCAACAAGAGCGAAACTCCATCTCAAAAATAAATAAATAAATGAAACAGACTTGCTTTTATTTTGCACCGCGGACTCACCCCGAATTATTTCTTGCGTGAGATCCAAGAACCCTCTCTTGGGGTCTGGATCTGGGGCCCCTTTCCTGGGACACAGTTCTAGCGACCACAGATGGGACTATAGGGCAGAAACCCTGACCCAACTGCTACCCTGGGTAAGTGTTGGGGTCCTATAACATAATTCTGGCAAACGACGGAAGGGGCGATACCCAAGAAACTCCCCTTGTCTAAAGAAGATAGACTGCAGCACTGATTGGACGACTTAGGGTAGGTAAGTGGTGGGGACCCGGGGAAAGAATGGGATTGGCTTAGAGGGCCAATTTAGGAGTGTTAGACTCTTTCCTAAAAGAGAGCGGGTTAGGCCGGGCGCGGTGGTTCACACCTGTAATCCCAACACCTTGGGAGGCCGAGGAGGGCAGATCACCTGAGGTCGGGAACTCGGGAGCTGGAGACCAGCCTGACCACCATGGAGAAACCCCGTCTCTACCGAAAATACAAAATTAGCCAGGTGTGTGTGAGGTCTGTTTCCGAGGATAAAGCGAAGAAACTGAGGCCAGCACCAAAATAACCCAACGCAAGGGAATTTATTCAGGCTCCCGGGTGAGGTTCTGCGGTCCGGACAGGAGAGGCCGGAGAAGTCACGCAGACTCCGCTCAGACAGGGGGTTTTATAGGGAGTGAAACAGCTCGATTGGTTGTGGGAGAGCAAGACTGCTATTGGGTAAGTTACAAGCCTTGACCTAGGACTTGGCTTGTTGTTGGTTGGAATTACTTGTCTGCTATTGGTTGTTAAAGCTCGACTGCTATTGGTTGTTAGGGCTTAGCTGCTATTGGTTGTTAAGAAGCTATGACTGCAGCACCTTGTTTGCATACTGGGCACTTTAAGGGAAGACCAGGCTGTGCGAGCAAGGGAGAAGGGAACATGCCGGAGCATGTCTGAGCTTGCTCCGGGCTTGTAAAAGGGAAAAGGTGGTGGGGGGGTGCGTCCGAGCTCCCAGCAAGGCAACCGGCCTTACAGTGTGGTGGCGCATGCCTGTTACTCCAGCTACTCGGGAGGCTGAGGCAGGAGAATCACTTGAACCCGAAAGGCAGAGGTTGCAGTGAGCCGAGAGCGAAATGCCATCTCCGAAAAAAAAAAAAATGATACTATCGATTCTTGCAAAATACAGTAATAAAGAGCATTAATCGTTTATGGCAAACTCTTGTAGCAGAGCACGCCTCCCCATATATAAAAGAATTGTACCGTCGTACCTAGGGTGGGTGCGTTCCTCCACTTAACTTTTGGGAATGTCTTACTCTGTCTGTGGAGTAGCCGTTCTTTCACCACTTTGCTTTCTTAGAAACCTTGCTTTTACTTTGCACTGCGGACTCACCTTGAATTCTTTCTTGCTGGAAATTGAAGAACCCTCTCTTGGGGTCTGGATTGGAGCCCCTTTCCTGTAACGTGGTCGCTGCGTTCAAGTTTTCTGGGTGTACGTTACTATCCAGATCCTGACTTCTTTTTGATTCACTTGGCTCACTCGCATGCAGTATGGAGATGGCTGCCTTCCACGTCATGGTGTGTACATCACTATTAGGAGTCTGACCACTTTCCAATTCACTTGGCTCAGTCAGATGCGGTATGAACGTCGCTGCATTCATGTCCACTGCGTGTACGTCACTATCCACAGTCTAACTACTTTTATTTCCTTTTTTTTTTTTTTTTTTTTTTTTGAGACGGAGTCTCACTCTGTCACCCAGGCTAGAGTGCAGAGTGCAGTGGTTCTAACTCGGCTCACTGCAACCTTCGCCTCCCAGGTTCAGGCAATTCTCCTGCCTCTGCCTCCTGAGTCGTTGGGACTACAGGCACGTACCACCACGACCAGCTAATTTTTTTGTATTTTTAGTAGAGATGGGGTTTCACCATGTTGGCCAGGATGGTCTCGATCTCTTGACCTCATGATCCGCCAGCCTCAGCCTCCCAAAGTGCTGGGATTACAGGTGTGAGCCACCACGCCGGGCCTAACTACTTTTCAATCCATCTGGCTCAGTCAGAGGGATACGAAGATCCTGTCATTTAAGTTTACGGCACGCGTTTCGCTCTCCAGAGTCTGACTAGTCTTTTATTCACTTGGTTCAGTTAGATGTGTTATGAAGATTGTTGAATTCCAGTTACTGCGTGAACATCACGCTGCTACTGAGTCTATTTTTTGATTCACCTGGCTCAGTAGATACGGTATGGAGATCACCGCGTTCTCGCTGACCACACACGTACCTCACCAGAGTCTGACTCGCTTCCCATTCACTTGGCTCGGTCAGATGCGGTATGAAGCTGGCTGCACGCAGGTTTACCGTGTGTAGCTCACTATACAAGGTCTGATGACTTTTCCATTCGCTTGGCTCAGTCAGATGTGGTATGAATGCCGCTGCACTCAAGGCGACCTCGTGTACATCACCGTGCAGAGTCTCACTACTTTTTCAGACACTTGGTTTAGTCCGATGCCATCTGAAGATCACTACATTCAGGTTCGCCGCATGTACATCACTCTCCAGTGCCTGACTACCGTTCCATTCACGTGGCTCAGTCAGAGGCAATATGAAGACTGCTGCATTGAAGTTTACCATAAATTGGCCAGGCCCGGTGGCTCACACCCATAATCCTAGCACTCTGAGAGGCCGAGGGGGGTGGGTTGCGTGAGCTCAGGAGTTCAAGCAAAGGTCGTGCCACTGTACTCCAGCCTGGGCAACAGATTGAGACTCTGTCTGAAAAGTAAAGTAAAATAAAATAAAAAATAAATGAAAGGAAACGGTAAAGTTGGCATCTCAAGTAGGTGGGAAAAGGCAAATTATTCCATGAATGATACTGAGACAACAGTGCAACCATCTTCTGGGGAAACAGTGATAAAGTTCAGCCACACTTTCCTCTGGATATCAGGAAAAAATTTAAATGGATAAAATACTTAAATGCAAAAACAATACATTAAGAAAAGTAGAGGAAAACTTGGAAGACTAATTGTGTAACTTTGGAGTTGGAGCAGGCCTTCTAACCATGACTGAAAATCCAGAAGCCACATTTTTAGAAAAGATTGATATATCGGAGTACTGTATATAGAAAACAAATAATTCTCTGCAGGATACAAAACATCGTAAGCAGAGCAAAAGACAAATGACAAGCTGAGAAAAAAATGTGCAAATGCACTTAAAAAGCAATTAAAATTAAATGGACAAATGTACCATGTGTAAAGAATTCTTGGGGTTTTAATTTTTTTTACTGAGTTATTTCAGTTAATAAATTTCCTTTTTCTTGTTTTGAGACAAAGTCTTGCTCTTTTAATGCAGGCTGGAGTGCAATGGTGCCATTTTGGCTCATTGCAACCTCCACCTCCCCGGTTTAAGCAATTCTCTTGTCTCAGTATCCCAGGTAGCTGGGATTAAAGCCACCTGCCACCATGCCCGGCTAATTTTTTTTTTTTTTTTTTTTTTTTGACACAGTCTTGCTCTGTCACCAGGCTGGAGTGCAGTGGCACAATCTCGGCTCACTGCATCCTCCGCCGCGTGGGTTCAAGCGATTCTTCCGCCTCAGCCTCCCGAGTAGCTAGGACCACAGGCGTGCGCCACCCGTGCCCAGCTAATTTTTTTGTATTTTTAGTAGAGACGGGGTTTCACCGTGTTGGCCAGGATGGTCTCGATCTCTTGACCTCGTGATCCGCCCGCCGCTTCGGCTTCCCAAAGTGATGGGATTACAGGCGTGAGCCACCGCGCCCGGCCTCGGCTGATTTTTAAAAATTTGTTGTAGACATAGACACAAGGTCAGCCTATGTTGCCCAGGCTGGATTCGAACTCCTGGGCTTAAGGGATCCTCACACCTTACTAAAAATATAAGAATTAGCCAGGTATGATGAACCCTGCCTCTAATCCCAGCTACTCTGGAGGCTGTGGCAGAAGAATCACTTGAACCTGGAAGGTGGAGGTTGCAGTGAGCCGAGATGGCGCTACTGCACTCCAGCCTGGGCAACAAGAGCAAACTTTGGTCTCACCAAAAAAATTAAAAAATAAATAAATAAATAAATAAAAATTAAAAAACGTAGTCCAGGTACAGTGGCTAATGACTGTAATCCCAGGACTTTGAAAGGCCTGGGCAGATCACTTGGGGTCAGGAGTTTGAGACCAGACTGGCAAACGACGTGAAACCCAATCTATACTAAAAATACAAAACTTAGCCAGGTATGGTGGCCCCCGCCTGCAATCTCAGTTACTCCGGAGGCTGTGGCAAAAAAAAAAAAATCGCTTGAACCCAGAAGGCGGGGATTGCAGTGAGCCGAGATCTTGAAACGACGCTCAAACCTGGGCCACAGAGCAAGACTCCGTCTCAAAACAAAACATAAAAAAAAAAAAAAAAAAAAAAAAAAAAAAAAAAAAAAAAAAAAAAAAAAAAAAAAAAAAAAAAAAAAAAAAAATGAGCCAGGCAGGTATGGTGAGAGGCTGAGGCAGAAGAATAGTTTAAGCTTAAGAATGGGAGGTTTCCGTGAGCTGTGATCCCTCCACTAAACTGTAGCCTGGGTAACTGAGTGAGCCTCTGTCAAAAAGAAAAACAAAAGTAACCAACATAAAAGTTATTTATGTTGACTTTTACTCACTTAATGCTGTCTATAAAATCCCGTGGGTACTTTACACTCACAGCACGGCTCCGCTAGATCTGACCACATTTCCAGTGCTCCACAGACACCTGTGGCTAGCGGCTGCCATGCTGCCCTGTGTGGGCAATGGAATGGGGGTGACAAGACAGGGCAGAGACTGGGGTGACATGAAATGAGAAAAAAACAGCCGCCGGGAGACAGACACACACACACACACACACACACACACACACACACACACTTTTTTTTTTTTTAAGTAAGGGGGCACCGAAAGACTCAGTAGTGCAGATAAATATCTTGATTATCTTATAATCGAGATAAGATACTGTGTTGAACTATGATGTATGTTGATTGCTGAAGTGTTCAGGGCGGAGGAGGGCAGCACCCCCTGAAATTCTGCCCTGGAGGACTGGCCTCACCCTAATCCTGGCCGTGGCTAATCATAAGGCCCACCTCTCAGGGCTCGTCGTCGAGTGAAATAAATGCGATAACGCACGGAGAGCCCTCAGCCCTCCGCTGAAGTTGTGTTAGGAAGGAGGACGGGAAAGGGAAATGCTGACCCCGCAGGCGGCAGTCTGTGCCTCCGAGAGAAATTTCATCCCAGCCTTCCTGGGGTCCTTGACGCCCATCTTGCCCCAAGAGCACCCGGCAGTCACCCCCGACCTCTGGTGTCCTGCCACCCCGAGCCCGACCGTCCCCCTCTGCCCCTGCGCCGGGCCACTGGCCTCCTAACTGCGTCTTCTCTGATTCGGTCTGTCGTGCTCACCACGTTTGCGTGGTCTCTTCGCTCCACAGACGCTTACCGAGCGCCTTCCACACGCCAGGCGCCAGACTAGCGGGAGAAAGGGGGATAAGGGTGGATGAGGGTCCCCGCCCTCAGTGACGGGATTTCAGAAGGGGCGATACAGGACTGCCCAGAAGGGTGGTGAGCGGAGCAGTTGACAGAAATAGCGGGGTGCGGTGAAACACATAGGAGGGCCGCCGGTCACGTATCGGGGGGCGGGGGGCGGGGGGCGGAGGGCCCTTAATTAAGGGAGGCTTCCCGGACGGGTGACACCCGAGCGGAGTCCCGACAACCTGCGTCAGGAATAGCCAGGCGAGGAGGAGGAGGAGGAGGAGGAGGTGAGAGGAATCCGCGTCCCAAGCAGAGAGGCAGCTTTCCCTGCGCGGCACAGGACACGGTCCGTGCACAGACGCCACGGGAGGCGCAGGCGCAGGCGCAGGCGCTGGGGAGGATCCTTGCCGGGCCCTCGCCGTCCGCGCGCCGCCTCCCTCCGCCCAGTGTCTGGTGTCAGCCTCCTGCCTGGCAGAGGAACTCCAGTCCAGTCCCTGCTCCGGGAAGCCCCTCCAGGCCTTCCGCTGCCCCGACTGGGAAAGAGCCCCTCGTCCAGCAGGCACGAGGCTGGTCTCCCCCCGCCCGATGGTGACGAACGGAAGACCCAGCGCAGCCTGGGCTCCTCTTGTGATGGTGCCCTGGGACCTCGTCGTTCTCCAGGAAAACGTGGACGGCTCTCCGCCCACAGGTCTCTTCCACAGACCCATCTTGCCTTCGCGCCCAGGCTCTCGGTTCTGTCTTTTGGCTGCGTTGACACAAACAAGGGACTCCACCGCGGAGGCCACGCCCCCTGCGAGAGGGCGGGGCGTGCATATTCGAAATGAAAGGCCGGGAACGCCGGAACAAGCACGGGTGTAAGATTTCTTCTGCCGAACGTGGAGAAAAATAAATCCGCCCGAGTGTGTAATGGCTTGAATAGTGGTGTGGACGAGACAAAGGGAATGAGGCAAGGAGCGAGGCTGGGGCTCTCACCGCGACTGGAATGTGGATGACGGTGGGACGGTGACGGCGGGGACGGAGGCGACGGCATCGCTTCTCGGCCTTTTGGCTAAGATCAAGTGTAGTATCTGTTCTTATCAGTTTAATATCTGATACGTCCTCTATCCGAGGACAGTATATTAAGCGGATTTTTGGAGCAGGGAGATGGAATAGGAGCTTGCTCCGTCCACTCCACGCATCGACCTGGTATTGCAGTACTTCCAGGCACGGTGCACCCCCTTCGGGGGACATGACGTGTTTGCAAAGTCAGATGGGAAGTGTGCTTGGGCGTGTGCCAGTTTGGCTTGCTTTTTTTTCCTATTGCTTCAAGTCCTCGGACGTTTCTCACTTTTCCATTTGCGCATTCTCAGGTTTCTTGACTGGCAGATGGTAGCCTCCTTAGCTTTCGCTTCCGCTCTGACTCCGGCGCTTTGGAAAAGCTATACTCGTTTCATGTCTGTGCATACAGAGAGCCTATTCGATTATTTCTTGAAGCTTCTCCGATCTCAGCTGGGCAGTAGGGTGCTGGTGCTCTCTTAAAGGGATGGGGTCCGCCAGCATTGCCCAGCCTCAACTTGAAACTTCTTCCTTTTTTTCTTTTAAGTTCTGGAATACATAGGTATACATGTGCCATGGTGGTTGGCGGCACCTCTCAACCAGTCATCTAGACTTTAAGCCCCGCATGCATTATGTGTTACGTATTTTGCTCTCTCTCCCCTCGGCTTCCAACCCCCTTCAGGCCCCAGTGTGTGATGTTCCCCTCCCCTGTGTCCATGTGTTCTCATTTCCACTTATGAGTGAGAACATGCGGAGTTTGGTCTTCTGGTCCTGTGTCAGTTTGCTGAGAATGGCTGCTTCCAGCTTCATCCACGTTCCTGCAAAGAAAGAGTTGGTTCCAAGTCCTTGCTCTTGTCAGTACTGCTGCAATAAACATACGTGTCCACGTGTCTTTCTAGTAAGAACTTCTTCCTCTTCAGCCCCCGGAGGGGGCTGCCTTTAAGGCAGGTGCCAACCCACCGGCAACAAACTTCCCTTTTTGCCCGGGGAAAACTGAGGTACAGGTAGTGCAAGTCATTTATCAGGGAACGCACAGGGGCAGAACCTGAGTCCAAGCATGGTGGCTCCACCCTTCATGCTCGATGCATCTTTCGCCTCCCTTCTGGGCAGGTATATCGTTTTCAGGGTCAGCCACCAGCAGCTGCCTTGCAACCATGATGGCAAATCTCTCCTGGCTCTCATCCCTGAATCTATAAATTGCATCCCAATAGAAAGATTGTAATGTTCCTTTTGCTGACCCAATCTCCCACCCTTTCCAAACTAAAGAAATCTTGACTGTCCTCCGCAAAACTCACCCTGCTTCTTTCTCTAAAGGCTGTTTATGGGATTCTCCTGCCTCAGCCTCCTGAGTAGCTGGGATCATAGACGCATGTGCATTACCATGCCCGGCTAATTTTTGTATTTTTGTATCTTCTGCCTTGTGCTCTTTTGTACTGTATAGAGCCACAGAAGATTAATGAGTCAAATAACAGTCCTTCTTGCTGTAGTTGTCACAAGGCTGCCCCTGGTTCTCATCCTGTCTCCTGTCCTTTCTCGTCCAAACCTCCCCTCATCCTCAGCTATCACCTCTGCTGATCCTGGTGGTTTCCGTGGTACCCTGAACCAAACTTCATTCCTAAGGGGCATAATCTCCTCAAGGCCATGCCCTTCTCAAGTCACATTCAGTTACAGGTGGAACTGAGAGTCACATTTGACATCCTAACAGATCACCAGAGTCCACACATATAACACTTGCCCTCCCTGCCTGAGATCACCCCTTCCTCCTCTTGATGATGGATTAGGGTCAATGATCCTTGCCAAGATGGCAACTGCTCATGCCTGCTGGTCCAACCTGTCCGACCACAGCTGTAGCTTAAAGGCTTGACGTTCAATGGGACCCACTCCCTCTTCTACCCATTAGTTCCTTTACTTTTATGTTTATTTGAGATGGGGGGGAGGTCTGACCCTGTCACCCAAGCTGGAGGGCACTGGTCCGATCACTGCTCACTGCAGCAGCCACCCCCAGGCTCCATCCCTCCACCTGCTTCAGCCTCTGTAATAGCCGGGACACAGATATGAATCACCCCTAACAGAGTTTCACTAGGTTGCCTGGGTTGTTTGTTTATTTTGACATGGGGATCTGGCTCTGTGGCTTAGGCTGGAGTGCAATGGTGTGATCTCAACTCACTGCAGCCTTCTGGGCTCAAGCGATTCTCCCACTGTGCCCAGCCTGAAGACAGTGTTTTTAAACTCCCATTACAATCTTTCTATTGGGATGCAATTTATAGATTCAGGGATGAGAGCCAGGAGAGATTTGCCATCATGGTTGCAAGGCAGCTGCTGGTGGCTGACCCTGAAAACGATATACCTGCCCAGAAGGGAGGCGAAAGATGCATCGAGCATGAAGGGTGGAGCCACCATGCTTGGACTCAGGTTCTGCCCCTGTGCGTTCCCTGATAAATGACTTGCACTACCTGTACCTCAGTTTTCCCCGGGCAAAAAGGGAAGTTTGTTGCCGGTGGGTTGGCACCTGCCTTAAAGGCAGCCCCCTCCGGGGGCTGAAGAGGAAGAAGTTCTTACTAGAAAGACACGTGGACACGTATGTTTATTGCAGCAGTACTGACAAGAGCAAGGACTTGGAACCAACTCTTTCTTTGCAGGAACGTGGATGAAGCTGGAAGCAGCCATTCTCAGCAAACTGACACAGGACCAGAAGACCAAACTCCGCATGTTCTCACTCATAAGTGGAAATGAGAACACATGGACACAGGGGAGGGGAACATCACACACTGGGGCCTGAAGGGGGTTGGAAGCCGAGGGGAGAGAGAGCAAAATACGTAACACATAATGCATGCGGGGCTTAAAGTCTAGATGACTGGTTGAGAGGTGCCGCCAACCACCATGGCACATGTATACCTATGTATTCCAGAACTTAAAAGAAAAAAAGGAAGAAGTTTCAAGTTGAGGCTGGGCAATGCTGGCGGACCCCATCCCTTTAAGAGAGCACCAGCACCCTACTGCCCAGCTGAGATCGGAGAAGCTTCAAGAAATAATCGAATAGGCTCTCTGTATGCACAGACATGAAACGAGTATAGCTTTTCCAAAGCGCCGGAGTCAGAGCGGAAGCGAAAGCTAAGGAGGCTACCATCTGCCAGTCAAGAAACCTGAGAATGCGCAAATGGAAAAGTGAGAAACGTCCGAGGACTTGAAGCAATAGGAAAAAAAAGCAAGCCAAACTGGCACACGCCCAAGCACACTTCCCATCTGACTTTGCAAACACGTCATGTCCCCCGAAGGGGGTGCACCGTGCCTGGAAGTACTGCAATACCAGGTCGATGCGTGGAGTGGACGGAGCAAGCTCCTATTCCATCTCCCTGCTCCAAAAATCCGCTTAATATACTGTCCTCGGATAGAGGACGTATCAGATATTAAACTGATAAGAACAGATACTACACTTGATCTTAGCCAAAAGGCCGAGAAGCGATGCCGTCGCCTCCGTCCCCGCCGTCACCGTCCCACCGTCATCCACATTCCAGTCGCGGTGAGAGCCCCAGCCTCGCTCCTTGCCTCATTCCCTTTGTCTCGTCCACACCACTATTCAAGCCATTACACACTCGGGCGGATTTATTTTTCTCCACGTTCGGCAGAAGAAATCTTACACCCGTGCTTGTTCCGGCGTTCCCGGCCTTTCATTTCGAATATGCACGCCCCGCCCTCTCGCAGGGGGCGTGGCCTCCGCGGTGGAGTCCCTTGTTTGTGTCAACGCAGCCAAAAGACAGAACCGAGAGCCTGGGCGCGAAGGCAAGATGGGTCTGTGGAAGAGACCTGTGGGCGGAGAGCCGTCCACGTTTTCCTGGAGAACGACGAGGTCCCAGGGCACCATCACAAGAGGAGCCCAGGCTGCGCTGGGTCTTCCGTTCGTCACCATCGGGCGGGGGGAGACCAGCCTCGTGCCTGCTGGACGAGGGGCTCTTTCCCAGTCGGGGCAGCGGAAGGCCTGGAGGGGCTTCCCGGAGCAGGGACTGGACTGGAGTTCCTCTGCCAGGCAGGAGGCTGACACCAGACACTGGGCGGAGGGAGGCGGCGCGCGGACGGCGAGGGCCCGGCAAGGATCCTCCCCAGCGCCTGCGCCTGCGCCTGCGCCTCCCGTGGCGTCTGTGCACGGACCGTGTCCTGTGCCGCGCAGGGAAAGCTGCCTCTCTGCTTGGGACGCGGATTCCTCTCACCTCCTCCTCCTCCTCCTCCTCCTCGCCTGGCTATTCCTGACGCAGGTTGTCGGGACTCCGCTCGGGTGTCACCCGTCCGGGAAGCCTCCCTTAATTAAGGGCCCTCCGCCCCCCGCCCCCCGCCCCCCGATACGTGACCGGCGGCCCTCCTATGTGTTTCACCGCACCCCGCTATTTCTGTCAACTGCTCCGCTCACCACCCTTCTGGGCAGTCCTGTATCGCCCCTTCTGAAATCCCGTCACTGAGGGCGGGGACCCTCATCCACCCTTATCCCCCTTTCTCCCGCTAGTCTGGCGCCTGGCGTGTGGAAGGCGCTCGGTAAGCGTCTGTGGAGCGAAGAGACCACGCAAACGTGGTGAGCACGACAGACCGAATCAGAGAAGACGCAGTTAGGAGGCCAGTGGCCCGGCGCAGGGGCAGAGGGGGACGGTCGGGCTCGGGGTGGCAGGACACCAGAGGTCGGGGGTGACTGCCGGGTGCTCTTGGGGCAAGATGGGCGTCAAGGACCCCAGGAAGGCTGGGATGAAATTTCTCTCGGAGGCACAGACTGCCGCCTGCGGGGTCAGCATTTCCCTTTCCCGTCCTCCTTCCTAACACAACTTCAGCGGAGGGCTGAGGGCTCTCCGTGCGTTATCGCATTTATTTCACTCGACGACGAGCCCTGAGAGGTGGGCCTTATGATTAGCCACGGCCAGGATTAGGGTGAGGCCAGTCCTCCAGGGCAGAATTTCAGGGGGTGCTGCCCTCCTCCGCCCTGAACACTTCAGCAATCAACATACATCATAGTTCAACACAGTATCTTATCTCGATTATAAGATAATCAAGATATTTATCTGCACTACTGAGTCTTTCGGTGCCCCCTTACTTAAAAAAAAAAAAAGTGTGTGTGTGTGTGTGTGTGTGTGTGTGTGTGTGTGTGTCTGTCTCCCGGCGGCTGTTTTTTTCTCATTTCATGTCACCCCAGTCTCTGCCCTGTCTTGTCACCCCCATTCCATTGCCCACACAGGGCAGCATGGCAGCCGCTAGCCACAGGTGTCTGTGGAGCACTGGAAATGTGGTCAGATCTAGCGGAGCCGTGCTGTGAGTGTAAAGTACCCACGGGATTTTATAGACAGCATTAAGTGAGTAAAAGTCAACATAAATAACTTTTATGTTGGTTACTTTTGTTTTTCTTTTTGACAGAGGCTCACTCAGTTACCCAGGCTACAGTTTAGTGGAGGGATCACAGCTCACGGAAACCTCCCATTCTTAAGCTTAAACTATTCTTCTGCCTCAGCCTCTCACCATACCTGCCTGGCTCATTTTTTTTTTTTTTTTTTTTTTTTTTTTTTTTTTTTTTTTTTTTTTTTTTTTTTTTTTTTTTTTTTTTTTTTTTTTTTTTATGTTTTGTTTTGAGACGGAGTCTTGCTCTGTGGCCCAGGTTTGAGCGTCGTTTCAAGATCTCGGCTCACTGCAATCCCCGCCTTCTGGGTTCAAGCGATTTTTTTTTTTTTGCCACAGCCTCCGGAGTAACTGAGATTGCAGGCGGGGGCCACCATACCTGGCTAAGTTTTGTATTTTTAGTATAGATTGGGTTTCACGTCGTTTGCCAGTCTGGTCTCAAACTCCTGACCCCAAGTGATCTGCCCAGGCCTTTCAAAGTCCTGGGATTACAGTCATTAGCCACTGTACCTGGACTACGTTTTTTAATTTTTATTTATTTATTTATTTATTTTTTAATTTTTTTGGTGAGACCAAAGTTTGCTCTTGTTGCCCAGGCTGGAGTGCAGTAGCGCCATCTCGGCTCACTGCAACCTCCACCTTCCAGGTTCAAGTGATTCTTCTGCCACAGCCTCCAGAGTAGCTGGGATTAGAGGCAGGGTTCATCATACCTGGCTAATTCTTATATTTTTAGTAAGGTGTGAGGATCCCTTAAGCCCAGGAGTTCGAATCCAGCCTGGGCAACATAGGCTGACCTTGTGTCTATGTCTACAACAAATTTTTAAAAATCAGCCGAGGCCGGGCGCGGTGGCTCACGCCTGTAATCCCATCACTTTGGGAAGCCGAAGCGGCGGGCGGATCACGAGGTCAAGAGATCGAGACCATCCTGGCCAACACGGTGAAACCCCGTCTCTACTAAAAATACAAAAAAATTAGCTGGGCACGGGTGGCGCACGCCTGTGGTCCTAGCTACTCGGGAGGCTGAGGCGGAAGAATCGCTTGAACCCACGCGGCGGAGGATGCAGTGAGCCGAGATTGTGCCACTGCACTCCAGCCTGGTGACAGAGCAAGACTGTGTCAAAAAAAAAAAAAAAAAAAAAAAATTAGCCGGGCATGGTGGCAGGTGGCTTTAATCCCAGCTACCTGGGATACTGAGACAAGAGAATTGCTTAAACCGGGGAGGTGGAGGTTGCAATGAGCCAAAATGGCACCATTGCACTCCAGCCTGCATTAAAAGAGCAAGACTTTGTCTCAAAACAAGAAAAAGGAAATTTATTAACTGAAATAACTCAGTAAAAAAAATTAAAACCCCAAGAATTCTTTACACATGGTACATTTGTCCATTTAATTTTAATTGCTTTTTAAGTGCATTTGCACATTTTTTTCTCAGCTTGTCATTTGTCTTTTGCTCTGCTTACGATGTTTTGTATCCTGCAGAGAATTATTTGTTTTCTATATACAGTACTCCGATATATCAATCTTTTCTAAAAATGTGGCTTCTGGATTTTCAGTCATGGTTAGAAGGCCTGCTCCAACTCCAAAGTTACACAATTAGTCTTCCAAGTTTTCCTCTACTTTTCTTAATGTATTGTTTTTGCATTTAAGTATTTTATCCATTTAAATTTTTTCCTGATATCCAGAGGAAAGTGTGGCTGAACTTTATCACTGTTTCCCCAGAAGATGGTTGCACTGTTGTCTCAGTATCATTCATGGAATAATTTGCCTTTTCCCACCTACTTGAGATGCCAACTTTACCGTTTCCTTTCATTTATTTTTTATTTTATTTTACTTTACTTTTCAGACAGAGTCTCAATCTGTTGCCCAGGCTGGAGTACAGTGGCACGACCTTTGCTTGAACTCCTGAGCTCACGCAACCCACCCCCCTCGGCCTCTCAGAGTGCTAGGATTATGGGTGTGAGCCACCGGGCCTGGCCAATTTATGGTAAACTTCAATGCAGCAGTCTTCATATTGCCTCTGACTGAGCCACGTGAATGGAACGGTAGTCAGGCACTGGAGAGTGATGTACATGCGGCGAACCTGAATGTAGTGATCTTCAGATGGCATCGGACTAAACCAAGTGTCTGAAAAAGTAGTGAGACTCTGCACGGTGATGTACACGAGGTCGCCTTGAGTGCAGCGGCATTCATACCACATCTGACTGAGCCAAGCGAATGGAAAAGTCATCAGACCTTGTATAGTGAGCTACACACGGTAAACCTGCGTGCAGCCAGCTTCATACCGCATCTGACCGAGCCAAGTGAATGGGAAGCGAGTCAGACTCTGGTGAGGTACGTGTGTGGTCAGCGAGAACGCGGTGATCTCCATACCGTATCTACTGAGCCAGGTGAATCAAAAAATAGACTCAGTAGCAGCGTGATGTTCACGCAGTAACTGGAATTCAACAATCTTCATAACACATCTAACTGAACCAAGTGAATAAAAGACTAGTCAGACTCTGGAGAGCGAAACGCGTGCCGTAAACTTAAATGACAGGATCTTCGTATCCCTCTGACTGAGCCAGATGGATTGAAAAGTAGTTAGGCCCGGCGTGGTGGCTCACACCTGTAATCCCAGCACTTTGGGAGGCTGAGGCTGGCGGATCATGAGGTCAAGAGATCGAGACCATCCTGGCCAACATGGTGAAACCCCATCTCTACTAAAAATACAAAAAAATTAGCTGGTCGTGGTGGTACGTGCCTGTAGTCCCAACGACTCAGGAGGCAGAGGCAGGAGAATTGCCTGAACCTGGGAGGCGAAGGTTGCAGTGAGCCGAGTTAGAACCACTGCACTCTGCACTCTAGCCTGGGTGACAGAGTGAGACTCCGTCTCAAAAAAAAAAAAAAAAAAAAAAAAGGAAATAAAAGTAGTTAGACTGTGGATAGTGACGTACACGCAGTGGACATGAATGCAGCGACGTTCATACCGCATCTGACTGAGCCAAGTGAATTGGAAAGTGGTCAGACTCCTAATAGTGATGTACACACCATGACGTGGAAGGCAGCCATCTCCATACTGCATGCGAGTGAGCCAAGTGAATCAAAAAGAAGTCAGGATCTGGATAGTAACGTACACCCAGAAAACTTGAACGCAGCGACCACGTTACAGGAAAGGGGCTCCAATCCAGACCCCAAGAGAGGGTTCTTCAATTTCCAGCAAGAAAGAATTCAAGGTGAGTCCGCAGTGCAAAGTAAAAGCAAGGTTTCTAAGAAAGCAAAGTGGTGAAAGAACGGCTACTCCACAGACAGAGTAAGACATTCCCAAAAGTTAAGTGGAGGAACGCACCCACCCTAGGTACGACGGTACAATTCTTTTATATATGGGGAGGCGTGCTCTGCTACAAGAGTTTGCCATAAACGATTAATGCTCTTTATTACTGTATTTTGCAAGAATCGATAGTATCATTTTTTTTTTTTTCGGAGATGGCATTTCGCTCTCGGCTCACTGCAACCTCTGCCTTTCGGGTTCAAGTGATTCTCCTGCCTCAGCCTCCCGAGTAGCTGGAGTAACAGGCATGCGCCACCACACTGTAAGGCCGGTTGCCTTGCTGGGAGCTCGGACGCACCCCCCCACCACCTTTTCCCTTTTACAAGCCCGGAGCAAGCTCAGACATGCTCCGGCATGTTCCCTTCTCCCTTGCTCGCACAGCCTGGTCTTCCCTTAAAGTGCCCAGTATGCAAACAAGGTGCTGCAGTCATAGCTTCTTAACAACCAATAGCAGCTAAGCCCTAACAACCAATAGCAGTCGAGCTTTAACAACCAATAGCAGACAAGTAATTCCAACCAACAACAAGCCAAGTCCTAGGTCAAGGCTTGTAACTTACCCAATAGCAGTCTTGCTCTCCCACAACCAATCGAGCTGTTTCACTCCCTATAAAACCCCCTGTCTGAGCGGAGTCTGCGTGACTTCTCCGGCCTCTCCTGTCCGGACCGCAGAACCTCACCCGGGAGCCTGAATAAATTCCCTTGCGTTGGGTTATTTTGGTGCTGGCCTCAGTTTCTTCGCTTTATCCTCGGAAACAGACCTCACACACACCTGGCTAATTTTGTATTTTCGGTAGAGACGGGGTTTCTCCATGGTGGTCAGGCTGGTCTCCAGCTCCCGAGTTCCCGACCTCAGGTGATCTGCCCTCCTCGGCCTCCCAAGGTGTTGGGATTACAGGTGTGAACCACCGCGCCCGGCCTAACCCGCTCTCTTTTAGGAAAGAGTCTAACACTCCTAAATTGGCCCTCTAAGCCAATCCCATTCTTTCCCCGGGTCCCCACCACTTACCTACCCTAAGTCGTCCAATCAGTGCTGCAGTCTATCTTCTTTAGACAAGGGGAGTTTCTTGGGTATCGCCCCTTCCGTCGTTTGCCAGAATTATGTTATAGGACCCCAACACTTACCCAGGGTAGCAGTTGGGTCAGGGTTTCTGCCCTATAGTCCCATCTGTGGTCGCTAGAACTGTGTCCCAGGAAAGGGGCCCCAGATCCAGACCCCAAGAGAGGGTTCTTGGATCTCACGCAAGAAATAATTCGGGGTGAGTCCGCGGTGCAAAATAAAAGCAAGTCTGTTTCATTTATTTATTTATTTTTGAGATGGAGTTTCGCTCTTGTTGCCCAGGCCGGAGTGCAGTGGTGCAATCTCGGTTCACTGCAACATTAGCCTCCCCAGGTTCCAGTGATTCTCTTGCTTCAGCCTCCCGAGTAGCTGGGATTACAGGTGTGCACCACCATGCCCTGCGAATATTTGTGTTTTTAGTAGAGATGGAGTTTCATCATGTTAGTCAGGCTGGTACCGAACTCGTGATCTGCCCGCCTGGGCCTCCCAAAGTGCTGGGATTACAGGCGTGAGCCACCGCGCCTGGCTTTTTTTGGTTTGTTTTTTTTTTGAGACAGAGTCTCACTCTGTCGCCCAGGTCGGAGTGCAGCGGTGAGATCTCAGCTCAATACAACCTCTGCCTCCCAGGTTCAAGCAATTCTCCTGACTCAGCCTCCCCAGTTGCTGGGATTACAGGTGCATGCCACCACACCCAGGGTTTTTTGTTTTGTTTTGTTTTGTATTTTTAGTAGAGATGGGGTTTCGCCATGTTGGCCAGCCTGGTCTCCAACGCCTGACCTCAGGCGATCCATCCACTTTGGCCTCCCCAAGTGCTGGGATTACAGGTGAGAGCCACCGCATCCCGCCATTTTTCTTTTCTTTTCTTTTCTTTTTTTTTTTTTTCGAGACAAAGCGGTAGTCTGTCACCCAGTCTGGAGTACAATGGTGTGATCTTGGCTTACTGCACCCTCTGCCTCCCGGGTTCAAGTGACTCTCAGGTCTCAGCCTACCGAGTAGCTGGGATTATAGGTGTGTGCCACCATGCCCAGGTTTTCTTTTCTTTTCTTTTCTTTTTTTTTTTTTTTTTTTTGGTAAAGGCAAAATTTCACCCTGTTGCCTAGGCTGGTTTTGAACTACTGGACTCATGCAATCCTCCTGCCTCTGCCTCCCAAATTGCCAGGTTTACAGGTGTGAGGCACCGCACCCAGCCAAAATAATCTCAATCTCTGTTAAATGCACCTGATAGAATTCTGAATTAGTTCTCTGTGTTTTCTTGAATTCTTCTTCTCCTTCTCCTTTCTCCTTCTCCTTTTTTTTTTTTTTTTTTTTTTTTCTGAGACAGAGCCTCGCTCTGTCGCCCAGGCTGGAGTGCAGTGGGAGCACAGTGATCTCGGCTCACTGCCTCGGCTCACTGCAACCTCTGCCTCCCAGGTTCAAGCGATTCTCCTGCCTCAGCCTCCTGAGTAGCTGGGACTACAGGCGCACACCACCATGCCCAGCTAATTTTAGTATTTTCAGTAGAGACAGGGTTTCATTGTGTTAGCCAGGGTGGTCTTGATCTCCTCACCTCGTGATCTGCCTCCTCGGCCTCCCAAAGTGCTGGGACAACAGAAATGAGCCACCGTGCCCAGCCTCCAATCTTTTTCTTTCTTTCTTTCCTTTTCTTTTCTTTCTTTCAGACGGGGTTTCACCATGTTGGCTAGGATGGTCTCGATCTCCTGACCTCGTGATCCTCACGCCTCAGCCTCCCAAAGTGCTGGGATTACAGGCGTGAGTCACCACGCCCGGCCCTTCCAATTTCTTTTAAGTTTCTTCAAAATGGCTATTTTGAATTCTCTTTCTGAAACGTCACATGTCTCCGTTTCTCTGGAATTGGTCCCTGGTGCCTTATTTAGTTGGTTTGGCGAGACCATGTTTTCTAGGATGGTCTTGATGCCCATGGATGCTTGTTTTGTCTTCCCATGGAAGAGTTCGGCATTTATTGTATTTTTCCCAGTCTGGGCTTCTTTCTGTGTGTCCTTCTTGGGAAGGCTTTCTGGGTATTCCAGGGTATGTGTGCCCCAAGCCCAGTAATGCTGTGATTCTCGCAGACTTGTAGAGGTACTGCCCTGGTGGTCTTGGATGAGATCTGGAAGAATTCTCTGGATTATCAGGCAGAGACTCTTGTTCTTTTCCCTTACTTTCTCCCAACCAAACGCAGTCTCTCTCTGTGCTGCGATGCCTGGAACTGGGGGTGAGGAGACAGAGGCAACCCTGTGGCTATCACCACCGGTACTGTGCGGGTTCAGACTCCAACCCAGCACAGCGCCGGTCTCACTCAAAGTCCTGCTATATCCACTACCACTACCCGGTACCACCTATGTTCCCTCAAGGCCCTAGAGCTGTACCAGTGTTAAACCCTAGAGCCAGCCAGGTTTATGTCCCTCCCTTCAGGGCAGTGAGCTCCCTCAAGCCCTGGGTGGGTGCTGGGTTGCTGTTTGGGAGCCAAGGTTTGGAGTCAAGACCTTAGAAATGTAACTGATGTTTTATTCTACCGCAGTTAAGCTCCCACGCAAACCACGAGACAAAAGTTCTCCCCCACACTTGGCAAACTGAAAGATGCCACCAATGAGGTTTCCTAGCCAAACCACCTTTCTCATTCACAGGGACCCCGGCAGGGTACCTGGTAATTCCCTGCCGGGATGGAATGAAAAAGTCAAATAAAGGTCATGTGGGGTGGCTCAGGCCTGTAATCCCAGCACTCTCCGGCTCCGGGGAGAGAGCGAGATTCTCACTCAAAAACCAAAAAGAAAAAGAAGGAAAAATAGAAAAGTTACCGGGCGTGGCGGTGCATGCCTGTAGTCCCAAGTACTGGGGGACGGGAAGGCTGAGGCGGGAGAATGGCCTGAACCCGGGAACCGCAAGTTAGAATGAGCGGAGATGGCGCCACCTACACTCCAAGCCTGGGCAACAAAGCGAGACTTGTCTCGAAGACAAAGGAGAGCGGAAAAGAGCCAAGAGGAGAAGTAACCGGAACGTGAGAGAACGGGAAACACCAACCCACATTGCTTGCTACTTTCCGAATTCTGCTTTCTTCACGTCTTAAGTGCGGGAGCCCAAAACTTAGCACTGTACCCCCTTCACAGCGTATCGGGTTACCAGCAAACAACACTTGGTCGAAGCCACGAGCAGAACGCCATCGCTGCCCCAGCAGCAGGAAGCCTCGCTCACAGCGAAGCGGAAGTCAGAGCACAGCAGCGTCTGCCGCCAAAAACACGCAGAGAAAGGCCGGAACAGCGCCTGTACGAACCTCCACGAGGGAAACTCCATCGTCTGTCTTTAAACACACCACAGTGTTCCCCCGAGTGGGGGAGGTGCACCGTTCCTGGAAGTACTGCAATACCAGGTCGATGCGTGGAGTGGACGGAGCAAGCTCCTATTCCATCTCCCTGCTCCAAAAATCCATTTAATATATTGTCCTCGGATAGAGGACGTATCAGATATTAAACTGATAAGAACAGATACTACACTTGATCTTAGCCAAAAGGCCGAGAAGCGATAACCAGCACCGCCGCGCAGGCCACGGTACACATTCGTCCACTCACCCTGAGCTCACGGTAAGAAAAGTCATCTTCAAGTAAAGAAGCCCTCTCTTCCCTACCTCCGCACGGGACTCCTTGTTACAATTGGCAACATTGTATAAGTAATACTGTTACAAGTTTGGGGGGACATTTACTTTCTCTTTTTGCTCCCATAGCTCCCGGGCGAAACAGCCATTTTAAATTTGCATGCCCCGCCCCACAGGCGCCGAGCTCCTTTCTCCCTGCCAGCTCGCCTGCCACGCCACCGGAGAGCGCTTGTTCATCCCCAGATCGCGGGAAAGCTCCTTCCGCTTCTAGGCCCTTCAATAGGAAAAGCCCAAAACGAAAAAGGAGGCTTTTCTTTCCAACATCTCTCTCTCTCTCTCTCTCTCTCTCTCTCTCTCTCT
>PVKP010034801.1:0-23888 GCA_004027715.1 Plecturocebus donacophilus | reverse complement strand
TGCCTACACCTATGTCCTGAATGGTTTTGCCTAGATTTTCTTCTAGGGTTTTTATAGTGTTAGGTCTTATGTTTAAGTCTTTAATCCATCTGGAGTTAATTTTAGTGTAAGGTGTCAGGTAGGGGTCCAGTTTCTGTTTTCTGCACATGGCTAGCCAGTTTTCCCAACACCATTTATTAAACAGGGACTCCTTTCCCCACTGTTTGTTTTTGTCAAGTTTGTCAAAGATCGGATGGTTGTAAATATGTTGTGTTGCCTCCGAGGCCTCTGTTCTGTTCCATTGATCTATATCTCTGTTTTGGTACCAGTACCATGCTGTTTTGATTACTGTAGCCTTGTAGTATAGTTTGAAGTCTGGTAGTGTGATGTCTCCCGCTTTGTTTTTTTTTGCTTAGAATTGACTTGGCTATGTGGGCTCTCTTTTGGTTCAGAAAAGTTTATTGAACTCTTTAGGCTTCTGTCAAGAGCAGCCATGATATCCTGTATAAAAGTGTCAAGAGCAGATTATCCATTTTTATTCCCTATCTATACAATCATTGTTAGGGGAAGGATTGGTCAAGAGATGCATGCACCAGCCACCTTCTGTTTCTGTGGTTAATACACTGGTGCTGCCAAGAGCTCCCATCTACCTGTGTTACTATCTGATTGCCATTGTAACTACATTTAGAGATCCCAAAGCTTGGGATAGATGTTACAGAAATTGAATCTTAGTGCTGCCTCTGTTTCTGGCTAGGCTCAGGCCTTACCTGGGTCACTTTTCTGGACTGCATTTTCTTCATCTGCAAACTAAGATGTTTGGAGTGAGTCTCTACCTTTCAACGAGTAGAAAAAGAAGTGCAAATAGCCCTAAATTTTAGGAACTGCATTTCATGGTTCTACCGGAAACCAGTAAGACTTAAACGCAAATGCAACTTGACACAATTTTTTGTTTTACCTCATATTAGGAAACATAGTCTCTAAGAAATGTAAGCAAAAAGCTATGGTTCCTAGCTGTATCTGGTCACCTATTGGTGGCTAGTCTTTCTGAATCGCCCATGCATGAAGCGGGAGGGACTTAGGGTAGGTCCCTCTGTGTAGGTAATTTAGAAATTTTTATTTGGAAACCCATGTTATAAATCTCAGTGGGTTTTATTTTAGGGCTCAGTGGGCCAAGCACTAAAGGACGTTTCCTCAGGGCTGATTCTGGAAGATGGCTGTAGAGTTTTGAGTTTCCCTGTGGACTTTGTGGTTTTTTTTTTTTTTTTTTTTTTTTTTTTTGATGGGAGGTTGGCAGAGGGGGCACATCTGCTTCAGATCTACTGGGTAGAATTTATTCTCTCATTGATTATTCAAGTGACTTAGCATGGCACTTATATTTCTATAATTAGTTACATATTTATCACTCCTAGAGGTCATGCCATTACCTTTGAGTCATAGAGTATATGGTGGATAAACAGTGCCTATTTTATAGACATTATATGAGATGGGATCTTGATGAAGTGAAGCCTCACCTCACCACTTTCCTCAGAAGTGTTCTGTGTCCTGGGATCCAGAGGGATCTGTGTTCCTCCCCAGAGGAGCTGAATCTAGGAAGCCCATATTCTCTCCCACAAGGTGATGATAGGCTATATTGGACCTGCATGGACAGTAACAGTAATTGTCTATCACCTGTGGCCAAACATTGTTACACCTTTTACCTGTGTCTATGTAGTTATCCCTCAATCCTATGAAGAGATGCTACCCACCTTCATTTTACAAATAAGGAAAACAGGATAGGTTAAAAAATTTGCCCAAAATCACAGAGCTAGGAGTTGGCAGAAATGCTAGCTGAAGCCAAGACAGTCTGAATCAAAAGCCCACACTCTTAACTCTACCCTAGGCCAAACTTAATCCAAACTTAGCTCCCTCAAAACACGGGACTGGAGGGTCATCTCAAGGTATATATGCTCCATGTCTTCCCAATTTAAGAGGCTAAAGAATTTTTTTAATCACCTCATTTTACAGGCCAAAATATACTCCCATAGATCTGAGCGTGGAAGCCCCAGCAAAGAACATTTGTATGGCAAACTGTTTCCCAAGGGCCAGTGTAGACAGTGATTAGAATCCAAGAGAAAAACTCTCACCGCTTTCATGAAATGGTTAAATGGCAGCCAATGGAATACAGCTGTGGAAAATTAAAACCTCAGGTGAAGCCAATATTTTAGGATCTTTCATATTTGAATTTTTTTTCCATCTGTAAGAATAGTGAGATTTGGGAGGGAAGAAATCCTTGGGACAGCGTCTCTTTGATACCATATAAACATTCCATAATCCAAGAAATATCAGAAATTGCCTCTTGGAAAGGCATGTAAGCAGATCATAGATTGAGCCCCACCCATGGCTCTTCTGAGTCTAGATACTGAGAAGAGGAAACTCTCGTTCTCAATATGGAAAAGATTGCCAGGAAGCATGCCCTTTCACACATAGGAACACATAAGGAGGAAAGTAAATTAATCCTCATTAAACTGACAAGACAACACTTATGTAAGCAGAATTCAAAGTCAACTTATAAATAAATTTGTACTTGGTAACCCATGTTACAAATCTCAATAAGCATTACCATGAAAAAGCCCATAATAAACATGGATTTTGAAGCATCATTTATAGTTGGTAAGATGAAAGATTAACTATGTCTTCCATCCATATAGCCCTGTAATATTCACCTTTGGTTTTGATAACTTATAAATACTCCCTATGTGAAACAATTACCAGATATAACACATCGTATGAAACACCTGAGGGAGACACTGCTCCTCCACATAAATGTATAGCCTGCCCTAAGTGGTGATCCCTTGTCCTTCCTAAATTGTTCTTTCTTATTAATTTCTCAGTGGTAGCTCCCTTAAGATGAACTAGTACATACTGTCTAATTAAAAGCCCCTATCTACTCCAAATTACACTCTTTAGTCTGCTGAATACTCCTTTCAAAGCTGAGTGCCAATTTACAAGAAAACCCCACAAGACTTATTTTTAATATTATATCCTACATGAAGGATGCACCTATACATGAAGGATGCACCTATACATGAAGGTGCACCCATTCGTTCTCTCACTCAGTCAACACTTAGAGAGTCAGGGGATTGTGACAAGCACATGCTGGGACCAGACCTGGGCAATTTACCCCCATTCCCGAAATCTAGGCCAGGCTCATGTCTTCTGTATTTAAAGCTATGGAGTATTTGTTTGGTACAATATTTGCTTCCTGAAATTTTTTTGGCCCTGCCTGCAGTTATTCTGATCTTTCATACTGGTGAAGCACTTGGTAGCTGTTCATCAGCACAAAAACAGTGCAGATTCCTTCATTTTCATGTGGTTAAAGAGTCAAAATTTTCATTTCGATGAATTCTAAAAACATGCATCTGATGAATCTTAAAACTATGTATGTGAATCTCTAAAGTATTAACAGCACACGCATCAGGCAACATATAATATATAACCAGCTCATGTAAAACTACTAGAAGTATACCAAGAGCACAATAAAAAATTGGTAAAGATGAAACGTTCATGGAAGAGAAAAAACTGTCCAATAAGCACATTAAAAAAATGTTCAAAACAAAAAAGATGCAAATTAAAGCAATTTTTTTAACCTTTGAATTTAGCAAAGACTGAGGTTTTTGTTTTTGTTGTTGCTGTTTTCATTTTAAGTAATTCTGCTGACAAGTGTGGTAATGCAGATACTCTCAAAAAATTTGTGAGGGTACGATGGCTCAGTATTTCCAGAAATCTTTAAAATGTTCTCTTTTTTGGCCAAGTACTCTTTCTTCTAAGAGTTTCACAGTTTGGTTTTGTTTTTGGTTTCCTTGTGTAACTGTTATTGGTTGAATTGTGTCTTCCTCAAATGTATATGCCAAAGCCCTAACCTCCAGTATCTCAGAATGGGATTGTATTTGAAGATTGGGACTGTAAGAAATAACTAAGGTAAAAGACTGTTAGAGTAGCCTTGAACCAATCTGACTGGTGTCCTTATTTTAAAAAAAGAAAAATATTTGGATACACAAAAAGACACCAGGAGCTCATGCATGCAGAGAAAAGGCGTTGTGAGGATGTGAAGAGAAGACGTCCATCTGTAAATCTAGCAGAGAGGCCTCAGGAGAAACCAACCCTGCAGACATCTTCATCTTGGACTTCCAGCCTCCAGAACTGTGAGAAAATAAATTTCTGTTGTTGAAGCCACTCAGGCTGTGGTACTTTGCAATGGTAGCCTAAGCAGACAATATAGTATCCTTATCTAGATGTTTGCTAAAATTTTCTTCTGATTCAATCACTGGGCTTTTTGTTCTTAATTATTTTGCTTTAGAACTATATGAACAAACAATAATATCAATGTAAAAATGCAAATAAATCACAAATGTCTTTTCTCGCATGTTAACTGTGTTCATTTCCCCATGTTCCCAATGCATTATGAGATTGAGATGCTCTTTTACAGGATGCAATATTTACTCTGAATTAGTGACCAATAAATTGCTTTTTCTCCCAAAGCCAGGACATGACTGGTCTGGAAACCAAGGAGGATGTGGCAAATCTCAAAATTAAAATTTATGATTTACTCTCGAAAGCAGGTGCTCAGTCTCCCTAAATCTCTGAGCTCTGCAGGTCTGTTTTAGGATCCAGTGGAGAAAGGGTACTACGGGAGACCATAAAAGCAGTGGCACTGAATTGGAAGTTAAGACTTCCACATGGCAATCAACCCAAATGTCCATCAATCAATGAGTGAATTAAGAAACTATGTATATACTGTAATCCCAGCACTTTGGGAGGCCAAGGCGGGCGGATCACGAGGTCAAGAGATCAAGACCATCTTGGCCAACATGGCGAAACCCTGTCTCTACTAAAAATACAAAAAAAATTAGCTGGGCGTGGTGGCATGCCCCTGTAGTCTCAGCTACCTGGGAGGCTGAGACAGGAGGATTGCTTGAACCTGGGAGGCGGAGGTTGCAGTGAGCCAAGATCGTGCCACTGTACTCCAGCCTGGTGCCTGGCGACAGAGCGAGACTCTGTCTCAAAAAAAAAAAAAAAAAAAAGAAACTATGTATATACATACAAGTGAAGTAACTCAGGAATGGAAAAACAAACATGGTATGTCCTCATGTTCTCACTCATAAGTGGGAGTTAAGCTGTGAGGCTGCAAAGACTTAAGAATGACACAATGGACTTTGGGAACTAGAGGAGGAAAAGGTGGGAAGGAGGTGAGGGATAAAAGACTACAAATAGGGTGCAGTGTATACTTCTCAGGTGATATATGCACCAAAAACTCACAAATCACTACTGTAGAGCTGACTCATGTAACCTAATACCACCTGTTCCCCAATAACCTAGGAAAAAAAAAAAAAGACTGCCACACGGCAATTTCTACCTCCTCTTTAGGATCACACTCTTGAATGGGGAATTTGACTGGGAATATTAAAAGAAAATTGGGTTGGCACTGTATCTTGGAAGCTAGAGGAAGCTTAAGAAAATTCCTGGTACACCTCCATGTGGGATCATGCTCAGGGGTAAAGGTTAGTGGAAGACTAAGCATCAAGTAGCCATGCCGTGGAGACCAGGGGCATGCTTTGCCCATGTAACACCTTTATGTGAATGACAGTAAGGTGCTCGCTTTGGGTGGTTAAATTCTGGAGGCTTTATGCGTTGGCAAGCTGAGTACAAGCTGGATTTTTGCCTCCATTCACACTCACATCTAGGCACTCTTGTTCAGGTTGCATCACTTAGGGTTCTAAGTGCAGCCCTGCCATGGACTTTACTTCATAAATGAAAATTTAGGTTACCCCACTAGACAAAGAGCCCCACTCAACTAAGGTGCTAGCTGAAGGCAACCGGTTCATGGAATGGAAGAGAACTCAGAAACACCAGCTATGCCATCATCACCAGTTAAAGAAATGAAGACTATAACTTTTCATGATTTAAAATATTTTTCTTGATCTTTCTTTCTCCTTTCCCTTACTATTGTATATTCAGTGTGTTGCCTGTGGTTTGGTTTATCTTTTATTCCATAGAAGTGAGTGGAGAATTGAGACCAAACTAGAAGTAAAGTAAATCAGCTGAGATACCGGAGCCCAGTAGTCCCATGACATGACTTCTAGAAGCAGTCATTGGGTGTGATCCTGGTTCTGCCAATGATGAAGTGAGTTTGTATGTAGGACAGTTACTTGGATTAGACTGGGATATTTTTAGAACTCTGTGTCTCTCTCTGTATATACAGTATAGGGGTGGACTGAAATGACTTCTCTGCCCAGTACCTCTCCCCAGTCTTCATTTTGTAATGGAACCTGCCCCTGCCATAGAGGTGGGCACATGAACCAGGCTGGGCCAATCAGAGAGACTACCTCACACCTGAAGCCAAAAAGGGTTTATCCAAGGATGTGGATATGACCAAAGGAGGCTCAGATGGAGGCCTATAGATTCTCTCAGGAGTTTGAAACCTAAACAGAAACATACAGAGACAGAAGGCAGTTGGAGCTGAAGTCATTAGATGTTAAGTGTCTAAAGGAGATGGTCCTTGTGATCCTGCTGCTAAGCTCCCCGGTGAATCCTGCTCCTGTCCTTTTCAAAGCTTGGTTGGGAAGCTGTTTGCCAGCATCCTTCCAATAACTTCCCTTTGTGCTTAAATTTATTATGTAGATTTCTATTGCTTGTAGCCAAAGAACCTTCGCTACTATAATCATTATGCAAGGATTAAAAGGGGGGAAAAAAGCTCCTAGACACTTTAAGAAAAATAGCAAGATACAGAATGGTATGTATAACATTACCATTTGTATAAGAAAATAAAATAGGCCGGGTGCAGTGGCTCACACCTGTAATCCCAGCACTTTGGGAGGCCAAGGCGAGCAGATCACAAGAGGTCAGGAGTTTGAGACCAGCCTGGCCAACATGGTGAAACCCCGTCTCTACTAAAAATACAAAAATTAGGCCAGGCACAGTGGCTCGCACCTGTAATCCCAGCACTTTGGGAGGCCAGGGCGGGTGAGTCACAAGGTCAGGAGTTCAACACCAGCCTGACCAATATAGTGAAACCCCATCTCTACTAAAAATACAGAAATTCACCAGGCATGGTGGCACATACCTGTAATTTCAGCTACTCCAGAGGCTGAGGCAGGAGAATTGCTTGAACCTGGAAGGCGGAGGTTGCAGTGAGCTGAGATCACACCACTGCACTCCAGCCTGAGAGAGCAGAGGGAGACTCCATCTAAAAAAAAAAATTACAAAAATTATCTGGGCGTGGTGGCGTGCACCTGTAATCCCAGCTACTAAGGAAGCTGAGGCAGGAGAGTCACTTAAATCCAGGAGGAGGAGGTTGCAGCGAGCCAGTATTGTGACACTGCACTTCAGCCTGGGTGACAGAGTGAGGCTCTGTGTTAGAAAAAAAAAAAGAAAGAAAATGGAACATATTTGTATAGATTGTGGTAATATGTCTGTAAACAGACATACACATACCATTCTTTGCATAGAATACCTCCGGACCAATACTCAAGAGACTGTAAACAGAGTGGGGAAGGGAAAGTGGAAGGCAGACCTTCACTTTTTGTTTCCATTTGAATTCTGAATCATGGGCATTATTTTGAAAATAGTTATTTTATTTTAAATAAATGAATTAAGTGTATTATGCTGCTATCATTTGGATATTTGACCCTCCAAAACTCATGCTGAAGTTTGATCCCCAATGATGGATGTGGGGCCTACCAGACAGTGTTTAGGTCATGGGGGCAGCTTCTTCATGAATAGATTAATGCCATCCCTAGAAGGTGGGGGTGGTGAGTGAGTTCTCAGTCTGTTAGTTCCCATGAGAGCTGGTTGTTAGAAAGATCCTGGCACCTCCCACTCCTTCCTCCCTCTCTCACATGTGATCTCTGCACATGAGGCTCCCCTTCACCTTCTGCCATGAGTGGAAGCAGCTTGAAGCCTTCACTGGAAGCAAATGCTGGCTCCATGCTTCTTGTACAGCCTGCAGAACTGTGAGCCAAATAAACCTCTTTTTAAAATAAATTACTCAGGCATTCCTTTATAGCAACATGCAATGGAATAAGATATATGCATTTTGATGGAAATGATGTATTGTTATGTGAAAAAAGCAAGCTGCAGAACTTTAGGCAAAATATGACCCCATTGGTGTGTGATTTCTTAAGTGTTTGTGTGGGCACTCACATGTGTGGGAGGGCATGGCCTAGTTGTATGTACATAGAGTACCTCCCACTAGGCCCCACCTCCAACATTGGGGATCACATTTCAACATGAGGCTTGGAGGGTCAGATATCCAAATGATAGCGCATATACATCTACTTAAATCATTTATTTTAAATTAAATTACTTTATTTTGAAAATAATGTGCCCATGGTTCAAAATTATAAGGACAAACTGATATCTTATGTACGTACAACTATGTACATATAATACATACAACTATATGTATCAAACTGATAGCAGTGGCTGGCTCTGGGGTGAAAGGGGACAGTATTATTATTATTATTAATTAAACAGAATCTCACTCTGTTGCCCAGGCTGGAGTGCAATGGCGTGATCTCAGCTCACTGCAACCTTTGCCTCCCAGGTTCAAGTGATTCTCCTCCTGCCTCAGCCTCCCAAGTAGCTGGGATTGCAGGCACGCGCCACCACACCTAGCTAATTTTTTTATTTTAGTAGAGACAGGATTTCACCACGTTGACCAGACTGGTCTCGAACTCCTGACCTCAAGTGATCTGCCCGCCTCAGCCTCCCAAAGTGGTGCTGGGATTACATGTATGAGCCACTGCGCCCAGCAAAGAGTATTATTAATACATTTCTTTTCTTTTTATACGTACTCTTAAAATATAGATATATATAACTTTTGTAATAAAAAATGATCTGGAAAGAAAAAAAGAAGAAAAAGAAAAGAAATGTGTAGGGAGCAAACCCAGTGACTTATCCCCACCCTGTTCATTCTTTTCCCTCACACATGTTCACAAGGGCTCAAAGTGGTGGCATCACTCACATGTTTGTGGTGGTGCCGGGGTTAACAAACCTATTGCACTGCCAGTCATATCAGAGTACAGGATATGCAGTTATGTATAGTGAATATATTCAATTTGATCATGATAACTTTTAGTGGTTCATGTATTTTCTGTACTTTTTATTGTTATTTTAGAGTGTACTCTACTTATTAAAAAAAAAAAAAAAGTTAACTGTAGAACAGTCCAGGCAGGTCCTTCAGAGGGTACCCCAGAGCAAGGTGTTGGTATCACAGTAGAAGACAGCTCCATGCGTGTTATTACCCCTGCAGACTTTCCAGTAGGACGAGATGTGAAGGTGAAAGAAGTGATGTGGATGATCCTGATCCCATATAGGCCTAGGCTTATGTGTTATGCTTGTGTCTTAGTTTTTAACAAAAAAGTTTAAAATGTAAAAAAAAAAAATAGAAAAAATTCATAGAATATAGAATAAAAATATAGAGAAAATATTTTTGAACAACTGTACGATGTGTTTGTGTTTTAAGCTGTGTTATTACAAAGTTTTTAAAAAATTAAAAGTTTATAACACAAAAACGTTACAGTAAGCTAAGGTTATTGTTGAAGAAAGAAAAATCTTATTTAATCAATTGACTGTGGCCTAAGTGTAAAGTGTTTCTAAAATCTGCAGTAGGGTGCAGTCATGTGCTAGGCCCTCACATTCACTCACCACTCACTCACTGACTCGCCCATAGCAACTTCCAGGCCTACAGGCTCCCTTCATGGTAAGTGTCCTATACAGGTATGCAGTTTTTTATCTTTTATATTGTACTTTTGCTGTTTCTTTCCTATATTTAGATACACAAATGCTTACCATTGTGTTACAATTGCCTACAGTATTCAGTACAGTAACATGCTGTACAGGTTTGTAGCTTAGGAACAATAGGCTACACCATCTAACCTAAGTGTGTAGAAGGCTGTGCCATCTAGGTGTGTGTGAGTACACTCTATGATGTACACACAGTAATGAAATCATCTAACAACGCAATTCTCAGGCCTATCTTTAAGTAACACGTGACTGTATTTGGTAAAGTGCTCAACATCGTCAGAAATCAAGGAATTGCAAATCAAAACCAAAATGAGATAGTACATACCCAACAGAAGAGCTAAAATTAAAGAGCCTGACAACTCCAAATCTCAGTGAGGAGCTAGGGTAACCAGAATTAACATATATTGTTGGTGGGAGCGTAAAATGACATAGTCACTTTAGTAGTTTCTTTTTTTTTTTTTTGAGACAGAATCTCACTCTGTCACCCAGGCTGGAGTGCAATGGTGCAATTTTGGTTCACTGCAACCTCCACTTCCTGGGTTCAAGCAATTCTCCTGCCTCAGCCTCCCGACTAGCTGGGATTACAGGCACACACCACCACACCGAGCTAATTTTTGGATTTTTAGCAGAGATGGGGTTTCACCATGTTGGCCAGGCTAGTCTTGAACTCCTGACCTCAAGTGATCCACCTGCCTCGGCCTCCCAAAGTTCTGAGATTATAAGTGTGAGCCACCAGGCCTGGCCTTAGTAGTGTCTTTATAAAACTAAACACACACCTACCTTATGACTCAGCAATTCCATTCCTAGATACTTACCCAAGAGAAACAAAAGCAGCTCATCACAGTAAAACTTGTATAAAAGTGTCCCTAACATTCATAATTCATAATTGCTTCAAAGTGGGAAAAGCCCAGAAGTCCATCAATAGGAGAATGTGGCATGTACATAAAATTGTAGACCTGACGAAGATGCCATTCAGATGCCCCTCGAGAAGGATGGGCTGACCAGCTGCAGGGAGTGTAGTCAGCAGGTGGTTTCCAGCTCCTGGCTCCTTAACATCAGTCTGAGCTACAGAGAAAAACATGCCCTTCTGGGCATGGCCTACATCTGGTGACTGAGCAAGGTGGAGAGATGAAAGCACAACTGTTTCGGCTCCATGTGGGAAACCGTCAGGCAGGACCTCCTCTGAGTTCCCCTGGGTTGGCAAGGCTCTGTCTGACCTGCATGGCAGTTCAACCTCTTCCTCCTCCTCCACTGCAATCGCGCTTCTGCTTGCTTCCTTTCACAGGTGTTGATACCTAGTCAGCTTCTGGCACCCTAAACTCTGTCTCATCATCTGTGTCTAGACAATCCAGTTTGCTGCAGTTGTGTCTGGAAAGAGTAAGCAATCAAATGGGATTTTGGAGCTGAATCATTCACGGCCCAGCTAGCAATGTGAACACCTTGCACAGATGATGCTTCTATTGTTTAAACTTTCACTAGTGGTGAATCAGGAGAGTGGGCTTCTGGAAAGGGATGCACTGCAGAGGTGATGCAGTGCAGGGTTTTAGTGATGCACCAGGTTTGAGACTTCTGGAAGAGATAGGAGACACAAAGATAAGTGGATTCTACGGCTACTGCCGGGTGCTAAAATGACTCTGAGAAGCATGGAAAAGGCAATGGCCCCTGCTGAGTGAAATGTCATGATCAAATAGCTGGTCTTTCATGAACTTTTACCTCTAGTCATAGCTGTATTAGGAAAGAACTCAAGTTCCAGGTATTTGGGGGTAGAGCCCCTCTCTGCCCACAAAGTGCAGCAATAACCCTATTTCTACTTGTTAATTCGAAGCAATCACCTCAGCAGACACAGCACCTCCACTTCATGCCAGTTGATTCACTAGCTTCAAAAGCCACAATGGCCATGTGGTTGTCTCACTGGACCCATTGGAAGCCTGCCTTCTTTGTCAGGCCTCTAAAGAAGCAGGACCTGCAACACAGAAGAGGAAGCAACATTTTATAAGTGAGTCCTTAAGTGTCATAGTGGTAGGTACCACTCCTACTTTCACCCCTTGATTCTTGGACCCATTTTTTTCTGCTTATGCACCATAAGAAGAGAAACTGCACCATATATTGGCTATTCTATAGAACAGAACCCTAACTTCACTTGTGAATCTCCCAACTGGTATTATGAATGAGTTATCAAAAGGCCATTCTACCATTCTATAGGACCAATGACTTCTAGCTGAGGTGTTTAGTGTAAGAATAGTGAATTCCTTGAGTATATTGTGGCATTTTTTTGCTGTAAAATACATTTCTGTCAGATGCAACATTGTAAGGAATAACATGATGGTGAATAAGACACACAGACAGTCCATGGATGGAGAGGCTAGATGCCACAGAGAAAAACATGCCCTTCTGGGCATGGCCCGCATCTAGTGACTGAGCAAGGAGGAAAGGCAAATCTACATTCAGCATAAGTGTCTACTTCAATAAGAATAAATTACTGTCCTCTCCATGATGTAAGGAGTCCAGTGCAATCAATCAGCCACTAGGAGATTGGCTAATCCCTTCAGCACATAGTACACAATGGGGGTTAGCAGGTTGGATACTCTGCAGTGGTAGTGGTAGTCACATCAGCACAGTGTCAATATCCATGGATGCCTAATCTCCAGGCCTGCCACCATGGCCACATTGTACACAAACCCCTCAGATGTAATTCACTGAGATCTACACAGTGAGTCATCTTTTCCATTTGGTTAGTGAGAACCTCTTCTGCCATGGGCTCCCTCTGGCAGACATCCATGTAAAATATTAATTTATCTCACTCTGTGTATTGTAAGAGGTTTGGCCATATATCTCATGCACAAACTTCCTTGTCTTTAATTCTCTGATCTGGTTCCTACCATGTCTCTGACCATGTGGCCAAATATTGTCCAGTGCCTCTGAATCAGTATAGATATGCACCTCTGACTTCTCTCATTTAAGTTAGACAACCCATGTCCTGCTAGATGTTCTGCCCACTGGCAAGAGTCCTTTCTCCAGTGTCCTTCAGGGCCACCCATGAGTGGGGCTGTAATGCTATAGCTGTCCCTATAACCAGCAGAAGGAAGTTTAAAATGAGACCAGAGGGATAAAGGAGATGGGCAGGTCATCAGGAAGTCTGAGCCTCTTCTTATGAATCTTACCTGTGCTTTCAGGACCTGCTTGTGCCTGATCTCATATGAGCACTTGGTCTGAAGTTGAAGTGCTGCTTCATAATGCCCAAATGTGTGATGCTTGGATGACATCATAATGGGCAGTTCATAATGAGCAGTTTGAGTCATGTGATCAGTTAATGTCCTATAATCAAGTGTTTAGTCCCCACTCAGACCTAATAAACATCTAGAGACTGTTTCTCAAGACGAGATTAGCTATTTGCTTAGGAGAGTACAGCTTCTTTCAAACACTGTAACTGGAACTGCAATTCTCCCATGAGTTTGCCCAGGGCTCAATAGAGTATCTTCTTCTACTGCAGACATATTGAGTATCACTAGATCTGTAAATCATAAAGCCTGAGGATGAGAGCCACATTGTGCCTGACCTAGCTAGGAAGGATTCTCTTGCTCTTGTTGCCCCTCAGACCTGCTAGCTTTACATATTTCTTGGTACATGGATAGAGAATCACACTCAAATATGGCAGAGTAGGCACTATGTAATTTGTTGTCCCAGCCCAGGCACTTTAAAATGAAACAATTAATTAAAATACATCAAGACAACAGATACAAACTTGAAAAGTTTCAGGCAAATAAGTCACTCTAGATATGTATTGCCTCCAAGATTCAAAGAAGCCAGTATTTTGATTTTCTTTTAGTGGAAGAGGATTCAAACTGTTGTGTTACACAGTCAATGAACTACATTCAGATTTGAATTATAGTCTTTCTGTTCTCTCTGTGCTCAGGGGTTTCTCCTGCAGGAAGACAAATGCAGTCTCAGTGTGAGAAGGGTAAAGGGATTAGCCAGTGGCATCTATGGCTAAGTAAACACTACCTCGAAATCTTGAAAAACTGCATGAATATACAGAAAAAAGAACCTCAAGACTACTTGTATGAGCTGGAAAACCAATCAGCTAATATAAACTGTATGAAACCTAAGTCATTCTCTTGCCTACAATTTAAGTTTGTTGTTGCTTTAAGTCTTGTTTTCCTTCTATTCACCTTGTCCATCTCCCAGAGGTTTCTCTTACACTGAGGATGAACAACTACAACCCTTGGAAAGGTATAATTATAGATGATGAATATATAAATATAATGAATGGGTTTATATATCCATAGGGAGGAGAATGTTTAGGGAAAACAACTTTTATGTCAGATAGTCTGAAAACTCTAAAAGGATATAGTCATTACCTTTCTTTGCAAGTGTAAATTTTACCTGGTTTACTATTACATCTGTTTTCAAAAATATACACCTGAATCATTTTTCAAATTTATACTATATGTTTATTTACACATTAGCTGGTTTATATGTAGAAAGGTAGGGTGAAGATCTTGGGTTGTACTTGTGTAAAAAAGAACCTGTGAAATTAATGTACTAAGAACTAAGGTGAACTTCTGCTCTGGCCAAAGTGGTACACCAGATTTACTCTCTGAGAGGACCAGATTTGCCTTCCCACATAAAACAACAAAAAAATCAAAAAGATGAAATATGTGAAAAACAGATCTCAAGATATGGAGAGCAGGCACCAAAGAATAATGATCCTTGAGTAGAAGAAAACAAATGAGGTGGACCCTATGATTGCCCTTGTGTGGAGAATGTTTCTAGATTATGGTGCAGGAAACAGGAATCCAGGTAGAGCCTCAAGGTTCTCCTGGGTTGAGAAAACAGAGCTTTCTGGGAGTCGAGGGAGGCTACAGCAGCTAGAGTTTACAGGAGAATGTATTGGAGAAAGCATGAAGAAAGAAGCCCAAATCACTGAAGGGTCACTATAAGATATTCAGATAAATATTGATCAGTGAATATGTGTGAAAAAAAAAACTGAGGCTAGGAATAAAAAACAACAATCATAAAGGCATTCAATGAAACAATTCTCAGAGCTCACATAGGGTTAATAGTAGTTTCTGGTTTTGCTAGCCACTGTGGAAAAACCTAACAATTCACAAAACATCAGAATACTTAAAGGAATTTTGCCTCAGCAGTAGGGCAAATTTAGCCCTACACTAAATAGTGTTCTGAATCCACCAAACAAAGATTAAAAGCAAGACCTAAAATAAACAAATTGTTTCCAAGTAACCTAATTGCATTCCAGAACGAAGTTCTAGAATGATCACAGGAATCCAAAGATGTACAGCACCACCAGATAAAATTCACAATGTCTGGCACTCAATCAAAAATTAGAAGGCATGAAAAGAAACAGAAAAACACAAGCCATTAAGAAATACAAAAAATGACATAGAGATGTCAGAGATGATAGAACTAGTAGCTAAGGACAATAATTGTTATTTCATATATGTCCATATAAATAGAGCAAAATTAAACATCTTAAGTAGAGACATGGAAGTTATAAAAAAGACCCAAATCAAATAGATAGAGATGGAAACTCAATGTTCTGAGATGAAAAATATTTTGGATGGGATTAATGACAAATTAAGCATTGCAAAAAAAAAATTAGTGAACTTTGAGACAGCAAGAGAAACTATTCAAAATGAATTATGGAGAGAAAAATGACTGGAATAAAAAGGAACAGAGTCCTGGAACAAATTCAAGTGACTAAGCATATTTGTGATTGGAGTCCCTAAAGATGAGGATGAGTAAAAAAATATATTTGAAGAAATAATGACCAAAATATTCCAAATATAATGAAAACTATAAACACATGGACACAAAACAATTAATGAACTCCAAGAATTAAAAAAATGAAAACTGCACAATGGTGCATAAAAATCAAACTGCTTTAAACCAATGATGAAGAGACAATAAATATTAAAAGCAACCAAAGAAAAAAGATGCAGTACATTCAGAGAAACAATAGTAAGGTTGAAAGCAGATATCATCACAAACAATAGAAGCCAGAAGACGGTGAAACAACATCTTTAAAGTACAGAAAGAAAAAAATAATTGCCAATCTAGAATAGTTAAAATATCTTTTGAAAATGAAATATTCTTTCCAATGTCCTCACCTTCACTGTCTCATCAGCCTCATCAGCCATACCCTTTTTTGCACACAGAGTCCTCTTTGGAGAGATTTTTTCAGTCATGGAGTTATAGTCCCCCGCCGTAGCTCCCACCACCTTGAGCACCGTGTGAGCACCTGAGGGAAAATAACTGAGTAGTGTGATAATGAGGTACTGTTGTTTTGAGTTTTTTTTACATAGTGCTTTGGATTATTTTAAGGTACTGTTCTCTGTTACAAAAGTTATGCATTGTTTATTTTTAAGAGAATGTTCAAAAAGAAAAGAAATGTATAAATTATACTCTTCCCTTACTCTTACCTAATGGTGAAAGTCTAAATGAATTTTCTTCCCTGTAGGATCAGGAATAAAGCAAGGATTACTATTTCTCTCCAACATTATCCTGGAGTGTCTAACAAAGTATAGTAGCTCAAGAAAAAGGAATAAATGGTGTTCATACCAGAAGAGAAGAATCAAAACTTTCTTGATTTGCAATTGACACAATTTTCTATTAAAATACCCTGTAGAATCTTTAAATAGCTACCAGAGCTGTGGAACAAGTTTAGCAAGGCTGCAGAATACAAGATGAGTATACAAAAATGAATTGCATTTCTAATACTAACATTACCGTTCTAATGAGTAATAAGAAATGAAATTTAGAAAAAAAATAAGTATTATTAAAAATGTGAAATGCATGGGGATGAATCTGATAAAGATATGCAAGACCTGTACACCAAAACTACAAACATGGCTGAGATTTCTGAAATCTAGCCAGGCATGGTGGCTCACGCCTTTAATTCCAGTACATTGGAAAGCTGAGGCAGGCAGATCACTTGAGCCCAAGAGTTCAAAACCAACCTGGGCAACATGACAAAACCCCACCTCTAAAAAAAAATACAAAAATTAGCCAGGCATGGTGACACATGCCTGCACTCCTAGCTATTTGGGTGGCTGAGGCAGGAGGATGTCCTGAGCCTAGGAGGTTGAAGCTTCAGTGAGCCATGATTGTACCACAGCATTCTAGCCTGGGTTGACAGACTGAGACCCTGTCTCAAAAATATATATATTATAAATAAATAAAAAGACTTCTAAAATCTTAAATATCTAAATAAATGGAAAGCTATACCATGTTCATTAATTGGGAGAGTCAATATTTTTAGTATCTCATTCTTCCAAAATAGATGTATAAATCCAATGCAATTCCAATAAAAATTCTAGTGTTTTTTTTTTTCAAATGCCTTCTAAAATTCAGATGAAAGTGCAAAGGACCTAGAGCAGCCAAAAAAACTTTGAAAAAAAAAATGTTAGCGGACTTATTCTACCTGCCTTCAAGGCTCATTATAACTTACGTAATTAGGAGACTGTGATATTGGCATCAAGAAAGACAATTACATCACTGGAACAGAATAAAGATTCCTGAAGTAGACCACACATATATGTTCAATTGACTTTTGGCAAAAGTGCAAAAGCAATTTAGAGGGATATGGACATCATGCATAATAGTATGAGGAGCTCTGCAGAGGTGTTCCCCAGTAAAATGGTGAAATTATTTTATTTTTTAAATTAAATTTAATTTTTTGAAACAATGTTGCACTCTATTGTCCAGACTGGAGTGCAGTGGCATGATCATGGCTCAGGCTCACTACAGCCTCAAGCTCTTGGGCTTAAGCAATCCTCCTACCTCAGACATTAATTTTTTCATTTTTTCTTCATAGTTTTTCCACCTCACAATGTTACCCAGGATGATGTCAAACTCCTGGGCTCAAGTGATCCTTTCACCTCAGCCTCCCAAAGTGCTGGGATTACAGGTATGAGCTACTGCATCTGGCCATAAAAACTATTTTAAAAACAATGATTTAAATATCCTAGAAATAATTTTAAGAGTATATGGCAAATGAAGAAACATCTATCTTTTTAAGGCTACTAAAATTTGATAAGAACAATGAGAGTTTTGGTATTTAAACCAAGGCCACTGCTCTCTCCTCATTGACCACCAGTTCAGCAGGACAGAAATTCCACCCCAGATGGGTGCATCCAAGAACACAAGGCTCCCTCTGTCCCCAGCTCCCAATCAGTGGGCTATCCTCCTCAGAGGAGCAAGACATCAGCATTCTCATCCAGTTTCCAGCTACTTGTTGCTAAAACTGAGTTATAGGCAAGTATCCCCAAAGGGTGGGCTTCCTTCTCCCATCCAGTCCCCACTGGTGGAACAGAGGCTTGGCCTTGGTCATAGCACCACAGAGAATTCTGTGTATCTCCTTTTCCCTGCACTAGTTCATAAGGTGATGGTTTCATGCCAGGAGAGGCAAGATGAGAAGACCCAAAACCACTGTGTCCCCTCCACCTCATAATCATCTCCTTAAGTGGAGATATCACTCAAAGAGAAGCATACCTTTATCACAAACCCCAGCTCCAGAGCCGTGGAAGAAGCAAGTCAAAAAATAAATAGCATCTAATCTAATCTAATCCCAAAGCAATTGATTTTATTTGCAACAGAGCATGAAAAAGTTCAAACCTAAGGATGCATTCAAGAGCAACGAAGGTTGTGGTGAAAGGCAGTTAGAAAGATATTGGTAGATTTGTTGAAGATTTGTCCATAAGAGAACTGGAGAAAGAGATAGCTAGAAGTAGCTCTCTTAAGGCCAAAATAAATATCAAACACTGACACAGGAACTATTCCTTCAACAGAGATGGAATTTGATTGGCTTAGTCTGTAGATCAATTTATGCCCTAGGGCATTGTTGAAAGCAATAATGCAATTAGCCCCCAGTTTGTAGAGTTTAGCAGCAGGGTGCTGTCTGGGGTAGAGACAGCTAAAGAGACGTCTGCCAAAACCATTGTCATCCCAAGATGACTGTGGAAATACCTAAGGCTGCCCACCCCAGGAGTAACACCAGAGGTTTAACACTGTGTGTGTGCATGTGTGTGTGTGTGTGTGTGTGGAAAAAAAAAAAAGGAAAATATAGCTCATATACTGGGGTGGAAAAAAGCAGATGACAGAAATTACCTGTGAGAGTGACCAGATTTTGGATTTAACAAAGACTTTAAAGTAGCCATTATAAATATGTTCAAAGAACTAAAGGAAACCATGATTAAAGAAGTAAATGAAGGTGTGATGACAATATTGCATCAGATAGACAGTATTAACAAAGATACATTATTTTAAGAAATAGAAATTCTGGGGTCGAAAGGTACAATAATTGAAATGAAAAGTTTACTAGAGGGGCTCAACTTCTTGTGGAAGAAAAAATGAGCAGACTTGAAGATAGATTGATGCAGATTATACAATCCAAAGAACACAGAGAAAAAGGGTGAAGAAAAATGAACAGACTCTCGGAGAAATGTGGGATATCATTAAGCACACCAACATACATATAATGAGAGTGTCAGAAGAAGAGAAAGGATTTATTTGTATATAAAAACCACAATGACCTGACACATCAATTAGAATATCTAAAATTAAAAATAGTGGCCATCCCAAATGTTAGCAACAATATGAAGCAACTGCAGCTCTTGCACACTGATGATAGAAATATAAAATTGTACAACTACTTTATAAAACAGTTTGACAGGTTGTTAAAAGATTACACATATACATAGTATATGATACAGCTATTCCACTCAGGTGTCTTACCCAAGGGAAAGGAAGTCATATGCCCATACAAATACTTATTCATCAACATTCCTAGCAGTGCTTTCAGTCAAAAACTGAAAACAACCCAAGAATCCATCAAGAGGTGAATAGATTATCAAACTATGGCATATTTATGTCATAGAATATTGCTCAGCAATAAAAATAATTTATTGTTAATTTATGCAATAACAGGAATCATGTGGATAAATATTGATAAACTTCAAAATAATTACAGTGAGTGAAAGAAGTCAGATGAAGAGAGTGCACAGTTATCATTTCCCTTTATTTAAATTCTAAAAAGTACAAACATCTACAGTTACAGAAAGCAGATCAGTGGTTGCCTGTGGTGTGGTTGAAGTGAGGAACAGGCAGACAAGAACAAAGGGAATGAGAAATGCTAGGGGTGATTAAATGTTCATTAACTTGATTATGGTGATGGTCTCACAGCTGTATGCATAGGTCAAAATGTATAAAGCTTTATACTTTAAATACATTAGTTTGCTGTGTACCAATTATGCCTCAAAATAGCTGTTTTAAAAATGTTATCAGAGAAAGAAGAAAACTAAAGTGAAGTAAATAATCATCTAGCTATTGACTGATGAGTATTATTATTCACATAGAAATATCTCTAATAAAGAGCAAAAGTTGTATTTAAAAAAAATCCTGGCACTGCAGTCCTGAGGACCCCTAGAAAATTTGCAGAGGTGACAGTCTTAAAAAAATTTTAAGCACAGATTTCAACCTTTGACTTGCATATACCTTGCCAAGACATCCAAGGCAACTGCAATTTCTTGCTTACCAGGAATTTGCTTCACCTGCCAGCAAGATTTTATTATATAAATGTAGTAAACTAGCCTGAAGTGCTATGGACTGATAGGACTGCAGTCTTTATAGACTTGACTATAATAAAGAGACAGAGCGTCTAGTCAGGTAAACAAAAACAATTTCTGGGCTCTTGCTTAGAGGAAGTAATGAGACAATGACATATGTCAGATTGATAGGTAAATACTAGGGGCCAAAGGTTTTACTCCAGTGAAGAAACCACCTGTGGGACAGTAGCTGCAGTTGGAGTCATCACCTGATTAAGTTTATGATGATACACTCTCATTCTCTCAGACTGTCAGTCTTTGAAGCATAAACTAAACGGGTGGGTTAAATGCAGATTGATAGGAATCATTACTCTGCATTTTTAGTCTTGCTTGTTTGCATTCATCTTTGAGGTTCGACCCAGGGATTTAGTATTGCCTTCTATTTTTTTAGGGTAATCCTAGGTCTTTCAACTTGGTTATTTCTATCATAATGACTATTATTCGATGGGTCAGAAAGCCAATATGGGAATTTCATCAGTTGTCAGATGTGCTTATTGAAGTATTCACTCAGGAACAGGGTAAATAACCACAAGACAGGCTCATGGATACACTGGACCAGCTATGAGAAGGACTCAGCAAAATTCCATTTGTTACCTCATTCCTATAAGCACCCAATTTGACTAGTGTGCCACAGTGGAGTTCTGGGTCCCAGAAAATTAACCATGTCCAGAATTCCTAGAAAGCCTGGATATTTTCCTTTCTCTGGAACACAATTATTCTAATACATGGCTGCATATTTCTTTAGGGAAACACTAGGAAGAAGCATCAGAGGATACATTTCTTTTACAAGGGTATCTGGCCTTTTATTTAAGGGTCAAGTTATTGGAGAATAATTTACATACAATAAAATTTACTTTTAAAAAGTGTATATTACAGTTCAACAAGCTTCGACAAATGAATACAATCATGGAACCACCATGATAATGGATATCCATTAGGCATTTTAATGTCAATTGACAAGCTCATCTGAAAATTTGCACAGCAGAGCAAGGCTCCAAAAATTAACATGAGAATTCTGAATCAGAAAAGACATGACAATTTTGACCAGACATGAAGACTTTGATGATTAACTTTTAGTATTAAATATAGTATGAAATTATGCAGATATCGGTAGACTAATGAAACAGAATAAATTCTTGAAACAGACTAATTCCTACAGAGAAGTAATGTATTACAGAGGTGACATTAAAAATGAAGGAAAAAGTATAAAATTTTCAATCCATATGTTGGGACAACTGATGATCTACTTAGGAAAATAATTGATCCCTACATCTCCCACGACATACAAAAATATGTCCCATGTAGACTAAAAACTTAAATGGGAAAAGCAAACTTAAAAATCTTTAGAAGAAAATATAATGTAAGAGTAGAGAAGAATTTTTGTTTGTTTTTTAAAAAAGAGACCAAGTGAAACATTTACACATTTGAATACATTAAAGTTTAAAACTCATGCATAAGAAAGGACATCATAAACAAAGTTAAAAGACAAACCACAGTATCTACTTCTGAGAAGATAAAACTGGTGTATTTTTCCCTACCCCTTTTGCTAAGTACAATTACATATCTTGGACGTTATACATAAAACAAGCATAATGACATTCTGAACAGTCAAGAAGACAAACTGGCTAAGGACCTTGGAACCCAAAAAACATTGTGATGATAAGTTCCCTAGCTTTTCTTTTGTCTCATATATCCCAGACTTGGAACTGAGGAAGCCAGCAGTCAGGAAACACCAATGGGTACAGAGCTTAAAAGCCTGCTCTGTCTAGCCAAAGAACTAGGAAAGGGGCAGCCTAGGAAGACAGAAAACTTTTAGACAATAAATGCTCTATCTAGCCAAATACATAGCAAAAGCTGTGGATTTGGTAACCAACAGAATGGGAAAAAAATTTTTGCAATCTACCCATCTGACAAAGGGCTAATATCCAGAATCTACAAAGAACTTAAACAAATTTACAAGAAAAAAAACAACTCCACCAAAAAGTGGGGGAAGGATATGAACAGACACTTCTCAAAAGAAGGCATTTATGCAGCCAATAAACATATGAAAAAATGCTCATCATCAGTGGTCATTACAGAAATGCAAATCAAAACCACATTGAGATACCATCTCATGCCAGTTAGAATGGCAATCATTAAAAAATCAGGAGACAACAGATGTTGGAGAGGATATGGAGAAATAGGAAGGCTTTTACACTGTTGGTGGGAGTGTAAATTAGTTCAACCTTTGTGGAAGACAGTGTGGCAATTCTTCCAGGATCTAGAACTAGAAATATAATTTGACTCATTACGGAGTATATACCCAAAGGATTATAAATCATTCTATTTTAAAGACACATGCACATGTATGTTTATTGCAACACTGTTCACAATAGCAAAGACTTGCAACCAACACAAATGACCATCAATGATAGACAGGATAAAGAAAATGTAGGGGGAGAGATCCAAGATGGCCGATTAGCAACAGCTCAGGAATGTAGCTCCCAGTGAAAGTGCAGAGAACGAGTGGACGCCGCACTTTCCAACAAATTTTTGTTGCCCACAGACCGGGAGATTCCCGGCAGAGGAGACACACGGGTCGCCAGTGCGACTCTTTTGGCCGGCGCGGCTGTTTTGCCGGGGCCCCAGTGCAGTGCTTCTCTGTGCGGAGTATGCAGGATGGACGGGCTCGGCTGCTCCCATCCCCACAAGGAAAACAGCAATTGGAAGCGCTGAGGACTGAGAGTTTCACAGCAAGCACAGCGAACCCAGGAAGGTCCGGCTCTGTGGGGAACGGGCATCTGCCAAAGGAAAACCAAGAAACAGAAAAACTTCATCACTGGGCGGAGAGAGATCCAAGATGGCCATGTAGCAGCAGCTCAGGATTGTAGCTCCCAGTGAAATTGCAGAGAGCGAGTGGATGCTGTGATTGCAGACAAATTTTTGATGCCCACAGACTGGGAGATTCCCGGCAAAGGAGCCACACGGGTCGCCAGCGCGACTCTTTTGGCCGGCACGGTGCTTCTCGGTGTGGATTGTACGGGACTGGATGCCCTTTTAGTCGGGTTCTGCTGGTCCAATCCCCACAAGGAGAACAGCAATTGGAAGCGCTGAGGCCTGAGAACAAGCACAGCTGAACCCAGGAAGGCCCAGCTCTGTGGGGAAGGGGCGCCCCTCAAAGGAAAACTAAGAAACAGAAAAAACTTCATCACCAACAAGCCAGACGTCCACTCAGAGACCCAATCTGAAAGGCGACAATTACAAAGATGACAGGTGGATAAATCCACAAAAATGGGAAGAAACCAGTGCAAAAAGGCTGAGAACATCCGAAATCAGAATGCCTCTCCTCCTACAGGGGATCGCAGCTCCTCATCAGCAAGAGAACAAGGCCTGACGGAAGATGAGTGTGATGAACTCACAGAATCAGGCTTCAGAAGGTGGATAATAAGAAACTTCTGTGAGCTAAAAGAACATGTTCTAACCCAATGCAAAGAAACTAAGAACCTTGAAAGAAGATTTAACGAA